>CM041780.1:172743461-172928414 GCA_023374045.1 Limonium bicolor | reverse complement strand
GAATTTTAGTTAATTTAAACAAGTGTTAAATTAACAATTTATAAAGTTTGGGGCTATTTTGTAATTTATTAAACTTATTATGAAAATTGGAGTTTAATATGGGGCGAATCCATAATTAGGAGAAATATAAAGTAACTTCCCGATTTAGAGGAATTAAATAATTAAACTATAGTTTATAAGTTATTAAGTAACTATTATAAAGTTTTGGGGTGAAAATGTAAATAATGGAAAGTTTATGTCAAAGCCGAATTACTTGGGGTTAGATTTGCAATTTAAGAAATTATATATACATTCGGCAATTAAAGGGAATTAAAATTAAAACTATAGTTTATAAGACATTATGTAAAGGTTATATGATTTTGAGGTTAAATTGTAATTTTAGGAAAGATTGTGTTAAGGCCGAAAGTTTGAGGGGCTAGGTTGTAATTTTCGAAAAGTTATAATGTTCAAATGTTATATACCAAAATATTAATAGTGGTTTTGTAATATAATTAGGGAATTAAAACTATATGATATGAGATTAGAGTTTAAATGTGAAGTTTATGAATTATTATGGTTGCTTTGTAAATAACCAAATATAAGGGTAAGTATTTAAGTTTAAATAAGTATAGGTCCTATGTGGATATTTGGAGGAATTAGAAAAAGAATTTTGATTTAAGGGATTATGGAATTAAAACTACGGCTTATATAGTTATAAGGAATTTAATGGTAACCAATAAATATTATTTATGGTAAAAGGGAATAATAAAAACTATAAGAATATTATGTCCATGTATGGCGTATAAATATAATTGAGAAATTATAAAGTTATTATGTCATCTAGCAATTAAAAACATGTAACATAAATAGTACATGAATAAATATATACACATATGTACATTAAAGGATTTATAAATAAATAAAAAAAAGAATAACAAAATAAGTTATACATTAAATCATAAGGTAATTAAAAGAAATTACCACACAATATAAGTTACTAATTAAGACTATATAAATTGGAATGTATGTAGACACCTTAATTATCAATGAGGTTAAGAGGTTAAAGAAACTATCTAAGTATGAAGAAATAAACCTCACATGAAATAACAAATACGAAATTTTTGAATGATGCAGTAAATTATTATACAAGGGTAACATAAATTAACCCTCTCAGTTAAATCTAATATAGGACAATACTTGACCAGACATTGACCAGGATATATTCAACTGCAATCTACGGTGAACGGTATGGGATTCTTGCAACCTGTTTGCTACCGGATGACACCGGCTTGTGTGCTATCTGTTGTTTGAAATAACGACCAAGATAATTATATGTAAAATGTTGTACTACTCTTGTGCACAGTTGTGTTACTTTATGTGCGTTAATGCTACTAACTATAACGGGTATGTCCCACACATACAACACTACATTACCAGTGGATTAAATACCTGCGTATTATCATACCGAGAACTTGTACTCAAGTTTCTCACTAACTTCACTTTATAACAAACGTCGTTATCCTAAACGTGATATTGACAATACACATTGTATCCTTGCTTAACGTCCTTGAGTGACATCTAACAAATCCTATACTACAAGAAGCGAGGAGCCCAGTTGGATCTGGCCATGCATGCTACAGGAGTTGTACCTGTCTCAGGTCGTCTCCTATTCAATTTACGTCGCGACGGGAGTTTTATGTGCACTCTATGTCCACTCACCGGGACCGTACCGGAACATTTCAAGTTAAGAGGAAGACTTCACTTCTCTCGAGGGTACAATACCCACCTCTTTAAGTGTAGGAGTTAACCACGTTATCTTCTGAGGGAATTATTACCCACCTACTTGTACGAGAGTCCCATCTCGTCTAAGAGTTTATCATACCCGAACATTCTACTCTATGAAGATGGAGTTTAACGAGGTCACTATACCTTCACTATATTGACATACTCTTATATACCTGTCAGTCCCATTGTGTGGACCCGACTACCATCAAGCAATTACAGATCATCTAACTTGACCTTCTGAAGTCTTGTTCTATGTGACATTGTTGTCCTTGCATGGATACTTGTTATGATTATGTTATGCTTGTTACAGTTTTACAAAAAAATGAACTGCATGTATTCGACAAAGTAGTTGGTGTGGCCCAGTAGCTGATGGGCTGCACGTTTTCCATACCAGCGTTGTTTGCTGAGCCCCTTTGAGGGCACCCCCACTTTACAGGTACCTGAATTTGAAGAGATTACCACACCGAGTGTAGGTGGGGTAGATCAAGCTATGGCAGTTCATTACCAGCTATTTGTTTTTACTTGCTTATTGTATCTTTGAGTTTGATTCCTAGTATCTCGGGTTGTATTCGTATTCAGACCGTGACATTTGAGATTTGTATTTGGAGTTAGCCTTGTTAGTCACGAGGGTGGCTAACGGCATTGTAATACCGCCCGGTTATTGTAATTTATTCCGCTGCAGTTTAAGTTTTGTTGGGAGCGATCGTCGTTCAGGTTATTAGATTTCTTTTTGGGGTGTTACAAAAAGTGCTATCAGAGCGTAGTTACGCTCTGGATACAAGAATACACCGAGATTAAGATTCCTAAAGCCTTAGGTTACGGGTTGAGTGATAGTACAGAAAGGAGTTTAAGTTAGTTTTACTTAGACTACTATCCAAGACCAAGATTGTGACCACAGTATCTAATATACATCAACATCCTGCAGATGTCAGGAAGAGGTGGACGCCGCGGACAGACAGTAGAGGAGTCGCCTGTCAGGCTGGCTGATATTGCTACCTTGATAGCTCAAGCATTTGCTCAAGCGGGAGTTGCAGCAGCAGCAACCTCCACCCCCACCACCCAGAGAGAAGGATTGGGTGAAGAGTTTGGATGATCTCAGGCCAACTGTATTCAAAGGACAGACTGAAACCTGTACACTTGGAGACTTATATCATGGAGATGGAAACAGCATTTGAGACACTCGTCATCCCAGCTGGGGACAAGGTAAGGCTCGCTGCCTTTTACTTGAAAGATGCAGCAAGGGATTGGTGGAATATGGTGAAGGCCGACCACATGGACGATCCAGCTTTCACTTGGGGAGCCTACACCGCACTCCTTAGAGGTAAGTACTACCCGGCCCGCACCAGGATGGTGAAAACTAGGGAGTTTGACACACTGGAACAGACTGGAAAGATGACAGTGGATGAATACTATGCAAAGTTTACTTCTCTACTCCGACTACTACCAGGATTAGGATACTCGGACCAGATTTTGGTCGACCGGTTCTATAGGGGACTGAGTCCTAGGCTCCAATTTGGGATGGGACCAGTCATTCCCACCAGCTTACAGGTAAAACAGGAGAAAATAAACCAGTTGGAATTTTATTAGCTACTATACTCCGTCATGGGAGATTTGGAAACTGATACCTTGAATTTCAGGAATGTTACCACGCTGCCTCCGTTGTGGAGATCACATGCAAGAGAAGGGATGCTTTGAGCTCCCAAAAGAGAAAGGACGGGCCTGGCAACGATGATGCCAAGCCGGGAAGCTCCAACAGAAGGAACAAACCCTTTCAGAGAGGCCGGGGTCCTATCAGGGGAAGGGGAACCAGACTGCTGGGAACCCCCAGCAGTAACCCACGGAGCAGCAAAGTCACAGAAAACCTACCCATCTAAGGGTAGGCACTCTAACCAAACAGTTAAATTTGAAACTTATGTGATTACTTCAGTACCGTTGAAATATGTAATTGACCTCGTTTGTATTAGGTTCTGGACATGGCTCAAATACGGGCCAGAAGTTTGTCGCCACTTCAACTGTAGACAATGTGGAAAGGATCACCCCGGTGTGGACTGCCAAGGGGAGAAAGTCCAATGCCGCCACTGTCTGATATGGGGACATGTGCCTTCGAGTGCATTCGAAACCCAGAGAGCAAGAACTATCACCCAGGAGCAAAGGCAAACACCGGCCATAAGAGTGGAACCAGTGATACACGTCCTCCACCAACAAACCAAGCCCAGGGAGCTAAGGGAAAGGCCCAGCATCGGGACCCGCCCTGCACGTTATGGACCGCTAGATGAAGCTGGTACTTCTACCAACCCAGGTATTACTAAACCCATACGAACATGTCATTGAGCAGTGAATGTTGTGAATGAGTGCTTGCATGCCTTAAGTGCCTAATTGAGTAGGAAAGAACTAATAAGACTCACTAGTAGAATTTTAAACCACGTAGGAAGCTATAAGATATGCTTTCCTATCCCCTCACACCCCTCCCTGGAAGAAAACATTATCAAAGCACAAGAACCACGAACGAACAATGTAAGGTTATCCAACCAGGATTAATACTACTCAAAGATACCTAACGCCGGAAACACAAATTGCAATCATCAGAAGATGTCAAGAACTGGGAGCAGGACCAGAGGGTTCTACACTCCCGAATTTCCAGGAGGATCAAAAATGAAGCTGAAAATGATGTGCTTAGGAAAGGACTGGAATCCTTACTCAAAGACCTACCAGGATACAAGAAAGATGGAGCGCAAGTACCAAAAATCCCAGAAGTTTTTACAAATTGTGGAACAAGCAGTTAATACAGCTCAACAATTAGAAGAAGATCCAGTTCCCAATCTAAGGGCTGATCTATGTATCATCAACTTCTATGAAGAAGGAGGCCGCTTAGGACTACACCAGGACAAGGATGAAACACAAGGGTCCTTCGATTAGGGGATACCAGTATTATCTTGTCAATTGGAGATGACGCAGAGTTCCTATATGGCGAGCAGAAGCGTGTGGACCTTGCGAAGAAAATCATATTGAAGTCAGGAGTTGTTTTAATAATGGGTGGAAAGTCAAGGTTGCTATACCATGGAATTAAAAGGATTAAAATAAAATCAACGCCTTCGACAGTGATAAACACCACCCACATGAAACCAGGAAGATTAAGTTTGACTTTAGAAAATACTAGCATTGTAATTGTTTAGACACCTGAAAGAGATCATCTCATCAATGAAGCATTATTGTTATGAAAAGTGAATGTCTTTCGACCTCCATCATATGTCAAAGTACTTACCCAGATTCTGTTTTAGGTTGTGCTAAGGAGACGGAAGGTGCCTTAAGTATACTTACTGAGGAGGAGGCCAGCAAGGGCGGCACGATCCTCACTGGTACCTTTCCTGTCAATGGAGTGGCTGCATCAGTACTGTTGACTCCGGAGCCTCACATACTTTCGTTTCGCCTTCGCTTGCGGGGAAGTTGGGGCTAGACGCTGTAGAGTTACCTGATTTCAAGGTGGCACTCCCGTCTAAGGAGAAGGTCAGTTGCACTCGTCTTTATAGAGGACCACTATCCGTATTAAGGAGGAGGAATTTCCCATTGACCTAATTGAGTTCAGAGGTCTAGGATTCAATGTCATAGCCGGGATGGATTGGTTGGGGCGGCACAGAGGCCGCATCCTTTGTGCAGAGCGCAGACTGTTACTTAAGAGCCCATCAAGAGTGACAGTGTCTTACCGCCAGAGCCCTAGAGCACCATCAATAAAAGTGATATCTGCTATGTCCATGTACAAAGAAGTCAGGAAACAGAAGGAAGTATATTTATGCTATGTTCAGGATGTAGAGCACGACCCAGATTTTGATCCAGATATGCCAGTGGTGTCAGAATTTCTGGATATTTTTCCAAAGGAACTTCCAGGCTTACCGCCAGCCAGAGAGGTAGAATTCTCCATTGAATTACTACCAGGTACCGGTCCCATAGCTAAGGCACCGTACCGTATGGCACCAGCAGAAATGGCTGAGTTGAAGGAACAGTTGAAGGATTTACTAGACAAGGGATACATACGACCTAGCGTATCGCCTTGGGGAGCACCAGTTCTTTTTGTGAAGAAGAAGGATGGAAGCCTTCGGTTATGTATCGATTATAGAGAGCTTAATGCAGTGTCAGTGAAGAACAAATACCCACTACCACGAATTGACGATTTGTTTGATCAGTTAAGAGGAGCAAAGGTGTTTTCAAAGATCGATTTGAGATCAGGATACCATCAGATACCTATCAGGGAGCAAGACAGGGAAAAGACAGCATTCAGAACACGATATGGCCACTATGAGTTTACAGTTATGCCTTTTGGCTTGTCAAACGCACCGGCAGTCTTCATGGACTTAATGAACAGATTATTCAGAGAGCAGCTGGACAAGACCGTAGTCGTATTCATCGATGATATCCTAATTTATTCAAAGTCTAAGGAAGAGCATGAGAGTCACCTCCGACGTGTACTCGAGATCTTAAGGGAGAACCAGCTTTATGCTAAGTTCTCCAAATGTGATTTTTGGTTAGATCGAGTTTCCTTTCTAGGACATGTTATCTCGGACGCTGGGATCGCTGTGGATCCAGCAAAAATAGAAGCAGTTCGCACCTGGCCCAGACCAAAGAAAGTGACTGATATCAGGAGTTTCCTTGGGTTAGCAGGTTACTACAGAAGGTTTGTCAAGGACTTCTCCAGAATAGCAAAACCAATGACACGTTTAATGAAGAAGGACGCGCCATTCACATGGACTACAGAATGTGAAACCTCATTCCAGTATTTGAAGGATGCTTTGACCTCAGCACCAGTTTTGACTATACCTGAAGGCATAGAGGGTTATGAAGTTTACTGTGATGCATCAGGCAAGGGATTAGGGTGCGTACTCATGCAAATGGGAAGGTAGTCGCCTACGCTCCCGACAGCTGAAGAAGCATGAGGAGAACTATCTCACACATGACTTGGAACTTGGAGCAATTGTATTTGCATTGAAGATCTAGCGCCACTACCTGTATGGTGTCCAGATGACCATATACTCGGATCACGAAAGCTTGAAATATGTATTCACCCAGAAGGAGTTAAACATGTGACAACGAAGATGGGTTGAATTTCTCAAGGATTACGACATCGATTCGCAGTTCAAAGAAGGAAAAGCTAATGTTGTAGCAGACGCATTGAGCCGACGAGCACATTCCTTAAATGCTATTGTGGCTAGCTCGAGTCTTATAGACGACATACGTAGCGCACAGCTGAATGATCAGCGGATGATGGAGATCAGTCAGAAGTTGTCTGACGGTACATTCGAAGAGGAAAGTATGAGTTCCAGCTACACGATGATGGGCTGATCAGATTAAAGGGCAGATTGTGTATTCCCAGAGACAACACAGATATAAAAGAGCATATTCTTCGAGAGTCCCACACTTCTTCCACATCTGTCTATCCAGGAGCTTCTAAGATGTACAAAGATCTAAAGAGGCATTTCTGGTGGAGTGGTATGAAGGGCGACGTGACAGAATATGTGATTCGATGTCTCACTTGTCAGAAAGTGAAATTCGAACATAGACGACCAGGAGGCATGGTGCAGTCTATGCCAGTTCCAGAATGGAAGTTTTATGATATCTCTATGGACTTCGTGGTGGGACTACCACCTACGAGAGGAGGACTAAATATGATATGGGTTGTTGTTGATCGACTGACCAAAGTGGCGAGGTTTATACCGATGAAAGACACTTGGAAGGTGCCAAGGTTGGCAGAATTATTCAAAAAAGAAATTATCAGACATCATGGAGTACCAAAGACTATTGTTTCAGATCGAGATACCAGATTTCTTTCACGATATTGGCGAGCTACTCGCGAAGCACTTGGAACTGAATTGAAGCTTAGCACAGCGTTTCATCCTCAGACGGATGGTCAATCAGAGAGGACTATTCAGACCTTAGAGGACATGCTACGAGCATGTGCCTTGGACTTCCAGGGTAGCTGGATAGATAGGTTACACCTAATCGAGTTTGCATACAACAATAGTTATCACGCCTCTATACAGATGTCACCTTTTCAAGCATTATATGGCAGACCATGCCACACACCATTGTGCTGGGATGAGTCTAGTGAGACCATCATCATTGGACCTGAGTACTTAGAGCAAGTCCAGGCAGAAGTACAACAAATCAGAAATAATATGAAGGCAGCACAAGACAGACAGAAATCATATGCTGATAAGAGACGAAGAGACCTTGAGTTCGCAGTTGGCGACCAAGTATTTCTACGAGTATCACCGATGAAGGGTGTATTCAGATTTGGACAGAAGGGCAAGCTAAGCCCGAAGTTTGTAGGACCCTACGCTATCACATAGCGGGTGGGCCTTGTGGCATATCGACTTGATTTGCCAGCAGAGTTGGGCAAAGTACACAACGTTTTTCACGTGTCTCAGCTTAAGAAATACATGCCTCATCCTTCTCATGTTCTACAACCAGAGAGACTATCATTAGAACCAACAATGCGGTACGTGGAAACACCACAATGAATCTTAGATAGAAAAACATGAGATACTCGAAACTAGACTGTGAGCCTCGTAAAGGTTCTTTGGTCGAACCATGATGTTGAAGAGGCCACATGGGAATTAGAAGCGGATATGCGAGCAAAGTTACCCTCATTATTTACCGACTAGACACTTTAGTCTAGGGTACGTGGGCGTACCCTTTTTAGGGGGGTAGAGCCTTTTCGTTTGTGAGTTAGTGTGCATTTTGTTGCACTTTTGTGCATTTCTGTGACACTTTGTCCTGTATGTGTTCTTGTGTAACACTGTATGGAACGCACCTTGTACTTTTACTTGCTGATGTGTACTATGTTACACTAAATGGGAAGACTATTTGAAGTGATATGAAATAATGTGTACTCAGTGGCGGACCCAGAATTTTAAATTAAGTGTGTCAAACTTATAAATTCAGATTTTTAAAGTTAACAATAGGCTTTTATATAATGTTATATTGAAGTTGTGATCATATTGACAATAAATACTAGTAGTATAAGGTCTGCAGTAAAATAAATTTTAATTATATTATTAAAAAAGTAAGAAAACATATTATTCTTAATCAAAGTTAGTAAAGCATCATTTATGAACAAACTAGAAGAATCCATTTAGATTAACAAGTAGCAGATGTTAACCACACATTAAGTAATTAACTTTAGGGCCTTTGTTGTTCTTAGAGGTAAAAAAAAGGGTGGAAAGGTGGGAGTGCATTATAAATCAGATTAGAGAAAACAAACAATATTAGATGAGGAAACAAAGATAATAAGGACTAAAACAAAACTAAAAAATTTAAAAGCAAAATATAAATTACACAGATGAAGAGTGATTTACAAAGTGAAATACTACTATTATTAAGGTCATTTTTTAACCTTGAACTCAATTTATTTTACATATATTAGATGATATTTGTAATGAAATAAACAAATTACATTAACCATATTTGAACTAAACCCATATTTATCAACGCAAGAGTGTCAAACCACCTAACTAAACATGATGATTAGTTATAGCATATAAATAAATTTTAACTTTATTATGAATTACATGTGTGTCAATTGACACTACGCTCTACATTGGGTCCACCCCTGTGTGTACTACGTTACACTAACTTAAGGATATATGTGATTATGTGCACTACATTGTAGGAATATGGTATGACCTTCCAAAGTATTCATGTTGTGTTGATGTACACTATGAACTTAGGAGTAGAGAGACTCGGGACTTGTTCCCTGAAAACTAAATTGAGTTGTGGATACTTAACGGAACTTGCTTCCCCCACAACCTTATAAATTTAGATATGAGACTTCGGGGTGAAGTCCTTTTTAAGGGGGGTAGATTGAAATACCCTAAATCTGATTAACACTATAAAACCATTATATAATGAAAATTAATCTAAAGATAAACCTTTTCACGTACGCATGCAAACACATGCATGAAAACGTTACGTAAAAGTAGTCGTTTCACCATAAACGCTAAAACGCCTTAGAAACATGCGATTAAGCAATACCTTGTATGACCTTCTAAAACTCAAACCAAATGGTCATACCCTCATTATATGACTATACAAACATAGTCCCCAGGCTATATTTAGTCAAAAACGCAAAACGCCCGGGAGTGCTCACGCACGCCCCTTAAAGCACGAAAAGCCCGGAGAAGTGCCGAGGCGGCACGAACTCCTATAATTCATTCTTAGAGTTCCTAACATCATTATTAATCATTATAAAGAGAACCCACGAGCTAGTTTCTCAAAATTCAACAAAATCCTCTGGGAATTTCTTAACGCTCCTATTTTGTCCCGGGAGTGTCCCGATAGCCCGAGAATTATGTCATGAGTTGATGTAACCCATATAACTCATAAACACCTTATATATCATTATTGAATATAAAATATTTAAAACACTTGGAACTCATAGCGACAAATTATTTTCCAAAATTACCTTAGAGCACAAAAAACCACCTTCGGTGTCACTAAAACGCGTTTTACGCAATTACCTTGTAGTTTTTGACATTCCACGAATTATGAATCTTAAATGGGGATGAATTGACCATATAAATCAATTAAAGACATGGTCAAACAAGCAGCTCTATAGGGGCCGATTTTCTACCTAAAAAGTAGTATAAAATTTACATTTAAAACTTATAAAGGACATAGAACATGGTGACTCACCTTCCCATGTGCTATAATACTTAAAGACAGAAGAATATAAGTCTCATTTGACCTCCATGCTGTCAAAATCCTGCAGGAAAACAAGGCCATGTTAGCTTGACAAAAGCAAGAATTATTAAGGCAAAAAGTAGATCTAGATCTACTTTTTGATTTGTTAAATACAAGTGACCACTCCATGCTTGTCTAAGGCATGTGAATGCCGATTGAAGGGGCCTAAAACAGCCTTGAAACCGTCTACATACAAGGAGGGAGAAGAAGACAATTGACATTGAAAAATCAAAAGAACTAAACCTTACCTACCTTACCATACCACCTTGTCTAGCATGATTTATGCAACTTGTCTTCTACCTCTTATCATGGCCGAATGAGTGCCTCAATTTAGGGATTTTTGGAACCTAAAAATCAAAGACAAATTAATAAACAAGTCTAGACCTAACATGCCAATTATGGGTCCAAAATAAACAAATCAAAAACTAAACAATCCTAGCTTAAGTTATACGGGTGCAAACCATTCTCTTCACTCCTTGCAACCGGTTTGGTAAGCTCTCTCTCTTCTTCTTCCATCTTCTTCCTTTGAAGCTCTTAAGTCCATTAATGAAGGTTTAACTTCTATCTTCATTTCTATGCTAATTTCCTAGCATTTCTCATCAACTCTTGAAGCAATATTCTTCCTAGCATAGCTACAAGTCTTCGGCATCAAATTATACTCCAAGGAAGTTTTCTAAATCAACATTAATCCAAGGAGCATCCAAGATCATCTTAAGGTATTTTCATGCTTGAAAATCCTTAAAGCACATTTTTTTGTGTATCCGAGTTCTACTTCTTCTAAGGCGCTTTTCTTCATCATTTTCATGAAGGAAAGTTGGTTCTTCATTCATCTTAGGTGTGTCGAAATTCTAAGAAGAAAAGCTTAAGGTAAATCCTTGGAAAAACTACTTACAAATCTACTTAAGAACTTTGTTAAAGATCTAACTCCTAAACTCCTTCACCTCTTGCATAAAAACCAAAGTGGAGCATCAATTTCCTTTGGAGAAAGCTTGGGAATTCAAGAGGAGTTCAAGCACTTAACCATCCTTTAATAAGAGTAAGTTTACTAAGCCAATCTTTATGTTTTAAGCTTGGTTGAGCTTCTAAAAATTATACAAAAATTATGTACACCTTCTTAGGTATCTAAAACCGAAACTACATGGTAACATATGCCAAAAGCATAGCTTATAACATACATGGTAAATTTATTACCTTAAGACATATTTTTGTGTCACAAAATTTACCTATGTTAAATACATATTCATACCGAATTGTCAAGGACAAATATGCTCTATTTTGAGCTAACAACCAATCTAAGACATTACAATAATTTTTACATGAGTTATATGACTCATATGAATTTATGTATAATTATTTTGACTTATAAATCTACTTTTATATACTATATGGTATCTTATAAATTATGACCGAATGGTTTTGGTGAAGAATAGGTTTTAATGAGCTACATATGTATATAAACTTATATTATAAAGTTTGGTGACTTAAAAATATTTTACTAGTGCTTGAATCGCTAAATTAATTAAGTTATGTGGCTAAATTGAAAATTTTGAAAAGATGGGTGTATATATAGTAAAAGCCGAGAGTTATGGGCTTCTTTGGAGTAATTATGATATAATATAAAGGTAGGAATTAAGTTTATGAATTTTAGTTAATTTAAACAAGTGTTAAATTAACAATTTATAAAGTTTGGGGCTATTTTGTAATTTATTAAACTTATTATGAAAATTTGGAGTTTAATATGGGGCGAATCCATAATTAGGAGAAATATAAAGTAAACTTCCCGAATTTAGAGGAATTAAATAATTAAACTATAGTTTATAAGTTATTAAGTAACTATTATAAAGTTTTGGGGTGAAAATGTAAATAATGGAAAGTTTATGTCAAAGCCGAATTACTTGGGGTTAGATTTGCAATTTAAGAAATTATATATATACATTCGGCAATTAAAGGGAATTAAAATTAAAACTATAGTTTATAAGACATTATGTAAAGGTTATGATTTTGAGGTTAAATTGTAATTTTAGGAAAGATTGTGTTAAGGCCGAAAGTTTGAGGGGCTAGGTTGTAATTTTCGAAAAGTTATAATGTTCAAATGTTATATACCAAAATATTAATAGTGGTTTTGTAATATAATTAAATAGGGAATTAAAACTATATGATATAATGAGATTAGAGTTTAAATGTGAAGTTTATGAATTATTATGGTTGCTTTGTAAATAACCAAAATATAAGGGTAAGTATTTAAGTTTAAATAAGTATAGGTCCTATGTGGATATTTGGAGGAATTAGAAAAAGAATTTTGATTTAAGGGATTATGGAATTAAAACTATGGCTTATATAGTTATAAGGAATTTAATGGTAACCAATAAATATTATTTATTGTAAAAAGAGGAATAATAAAAACTATAAGAATATTATGTCCATGTATGGCGTATAAATATAATTGAGAAATTATAAAGTTATTATGTCATCTAGGCAATTAAAAACATGTAACATAAATAGTACATGAATAAATATATACACATATGTACATTAAAGGATTTATAAATAAATAAAAAAAAGAATAACAAAATAAGTTATACATTAAATCATAAGGTAATTAAAAGAAATTACCACACAATATAAGTTACTAATTAAGACTATATAAATTGGAATATATATAAACACCTTAATTATCAATGAGGTTAAGAGGTTAAAGAAACTATCTAAGTATGAAGAAATAAACCTCACATGAAATAACAAATACGAAATTGTTGAATGATCCAATAAAATTATTATCCAAGGGTAACATAAATTAACCCTCTCAGTTAATTCTAATATAGGACAATACTTGACCAGACATTGACCAGGATATATTCAACTGCAATCTACGGTGAACGGTATGGGATTCTTGCAACCTGTTTGCTACCGGATTACACCGGCTTGTGTGCTATCTGTTGTTTGAAATAACGACCAAGATAATTATATGTAAAATGTTGTATTACTCTTGTGCACTGTTGTATTGCGTTATGTGCGTGAATGATACTAACTATAACGGGTATGTCCCACACATACAACACTACATTACCAGTGGATTAAATACCTGCGTATTATCATACCGAGAAATTGTACTCAAGTTTCTCACTAACTTCACTTTATAACAAACGTCGTTATCCTAAACGTGATTATTGACAATACACATTGTATCCTTGCTTAACGTCCTTGAGTGACATCTAACAAATCCTATACTACAAGAAGCGAGGAGCCCAGTTGGATCTGGCCATGCATGCTACAGGAGTTGTACCTGTCTCAGGTCGTCTCCTATTCAATTTACGTCGCGACGGGAGTTTTATGTGCACTCTATGTCCACTCACCGGGACCGTACCGGAACATTTCAAGTTAAGAGGAAGACTTCACTTCTCTCGAGGGTACAATACCCACCTCTTTAAGTGCAGGAGTTAACCACGTTATCTTCTGAGGGAATTATTACCCACCTACTTGTACGAGAGTCCCATCTCGTCTAAGAGTTTATCATACCCGAACATTCTACTCTATGAAGATGGAGTTTAACGAGGTCACTATACCTTCACTATATTGACATACTCTTATATACCTGTCAGTCCCATTGTGTGGACCCGACTACCATCAAGCAATTACAGATCATCTAACTTGACCTTCTGAAGTCTTGTTCTAAGTGACATTGTTGTCCTTGCATGGATACTTGTTATGATTATGTTATGCTTGTTACAGTTTTACAAAAAAATGAACTGCATGTATTCGACAAACTAGTTGGTGTGGCCCAGTAGCTGATGGGCTGCACGTTTTCCATACCAGCGTTGTTTGCTGAGCCCCTTTGAGGGCACCCCCACTTTACGGGTACCTGAATTTGAAGAGATTACCACACCGAGTGTAGGTGGGGTAGATCAAGCTATGGCAGTTCATTACCAGCTATTTGTTTTTACTTGCTTATTGTATCTTTGAGTTTGATTCCTAGTATCTCGGGTTGTATTCGTATTCAGACCGTGACATTTGAGATTTGTATTTGGAGTTAGCCTTGTTAGTCACGAGGGTGGCTAACGGCATTGTAATATCGCCCGGTTATTGTAATTTATTCCGCTGCAGTTTAAGTTTTGTTGGGAGCGATCGTCGTTCAGGTTATTAGATTTCTTTTTGGGGTGTTACAAAAAGTGGTATCAGAGCGTAGTTACGCTCTGGATACAAGAATACACCGAGATTAGGATTCCTAAAGCCTTAGGTTACGGGTTGAGTGATAGTACAGAAAGGAGTTTAAGTTAGTTTTACTTAGACTACTATCCAAGACCAAGATTATGACCACAGTATCTAATATACATCAACATCCTGCAGATGTCACAAAGAGGAGGACGCCGCGGACAGACAGTAGAGGAGTCGCCCGTCAGGCTGGCTGATATTGCTACCTTGATAGCTCAAGCATTTGCTCAAGCGGGAGTTACGCAGCAGCAGCAACCTCCACCCCCACCACCCAGAGAGAAGGATTGGGTGAAGAGTTTGGATGATCTCAGGCCAACTGTATTCAAAGGACAGACTGAACCCTGTACACTTGGAGACTTATATCATGGAGATGGAAACATTTGAGACACTCGCCATCCCAGCTGGGGACAAGGTAAGGCTCGCTGCCTTTTACTTGAAAGATGCAGCAAGGGATTGGTGGAATATGGTGAAGGCCGACCACGTGGACGATCCAGCTTTCACTTGGGGAGCCTACACCGCACTCCTTAGAGGTAAGTACTACCCGGCCCGCACCAGGATGGTGAAAACTAGGGAGTTTGACACACTGGAACAGACTGGAAAGATGACAGTGGATGAATACTATACAAAGTTTACTTCCCTACTCCGACTACTACCAGGATTAGGATACTCGGACCAGATTTTGGTCGACCGGTTCTATAGGGGACTGAGTCCTAGGCTCCAATTTGGGATGGGACCAGTCATTCCCACCAGCTTACAGGTAAAACAGGAGAAAAATAAACCAGTTGGAATTTTATTAGCTACTATACTCCGTCATGGGAGATTTGGAAACTGATACCTTGAAATTTCAGGAATGTTACCACGCTGCCTCCGTTGTGGAGATCACATGCAAGAAAAGGGATGCTTTGAGCTCCCAAAAGAGAAAGGACGGGCCTGGCAACGATGATGCCAAGCAGGGAAGCTCCAACAGAAGGAACAAACCCTTTCAGAGAGGCCGGGGGTCCTATCAGGGGAAGGGGAACCAGACTGCTGGGAACCCCCAGCTAGTAACCCACGGAGCAGCAAAGTCACAGAAAACCTACCCATCTAAAGGTAGGCACTCTAACCAAACAGTTAAATTTGAAACTTATGTGATTACTTCAGTACCGTTGAAATATGTAATTGACCTCGTTTGTATTAGGTTCTGGACATGGCTCAAATACGGGCCAGAAGTTTGTCTGCCACTTCAACTGTAGACAATGTGGAAAGGATCACCCCGGTGTGGACTGCCAAGGGGAGAAAGTCCAATGCCGCCACTGTCTGATATGGGGACATTGTGCCTTCGAGTGCATTCGAAACCCAGAGAGCAAGAACTATCGCCCAGGAGCAAAGGCAAACACCGGCCATAAGAGTGGAACCAGTGATACACGTCCTCCACCAACAAACCAAGCCCAGGGAGCTAAGGGAAAAGGCCCAGCATCGGGACCCGCCCTGCACGTTATGGACCGCTTAGATGAAGCTGGTACTTCTACCAACCCAGGTATTACTAAACCCATACGAACATGTCATTGAGCAGTGAATGTTGTGAATGAGTGCTTGCATGCCTTAAGTGCCTAATTAAGTAGGAATGAACTAATAAGACTCACTAGTAGAATTTTAAACCATGTAGGAAGCTATAAGATATGCTTTCCTATCCCCTCACCACCCTCCCTGGAAGAAAACATTATCAAAGCACTAGAACCAACGAACGAACAATGTAAGGTTATCCAACCAGGATTACTACTACTCAAAGAATACCTAACGCCGGAAACACAAATTGCAATCATCAGAAGATGTCAAGAACTGGGAGCAGGACCAAGAGGGTTCTACACTCCCGAATTTCCAGGAGGATCAAAAATGAAGCTGAAAATGATGTGCTTAGGAAAGGACTAGAATCCTTACTCAAAGACCTACCAGGATACAAGAACTGTAGATGGAGCGCAAGTACCAAAAATCCCAGAAGAGTTTTTACAAATTGTGGAACAAGCAGTTAATACAGCTCAACAATTAGAAGAAGATCCAGTTCCCAATCTAAGGGCTGATCTATGTATCATCAACTTCTATGAAGAAGGAGGCCGCTTCGGACTACACCAGGACAAGGATGAAACACAAGGGTCCCTCGATTAGGGGATACCAGTATTATCCTTGTCAATTGGAGATGACGCAGAGTTCCTATATGGCGAGCAGAAGCGTGTGGACCTTGCGAAGAAAATCATATTGAAGTCAGGAGTTGTTTTAATAATGGGTGGAAAGTCAAGGTTGCTATACCATGGAATTAAAAGGATTAAAATAAACTCAACGCCTTCGACAGTGATAAACACCACCCACATGAAACCAGGAAGATTAAGTTTGACTTTTAGAAAATACTAGTATTGTAATTGTCTGTAGACACCTGAAAGGAGATCATCTCATCAATGAAGCATTATTGTTATGAAAAGTGAATGTCTTTCGACCTCCATCATATGTCAAAGTACTTACCCAGATTCTGTTATTAGGTTGTGCTAAGGAGACGGAAGGTGCCTTAAGTATATTTACTGAGGAGGGGCCAGCAAGGGCGGCACGATCCTCACTGGTACCTTTCCTGTCAATGGAGTGGCTGCATCAGTACTGTTTGACTCCGGAGCCTCACATACTTTCGTTTCGCCTTCGCTTGCGGGGAAGTTGGGGCTAGACGCTGTAGAGTTACCTGATTTCAAGGTGGCACTCCCGTCTAAGGAGAAGGCCAGTTGCACTCGTCTTTATAGAGGAACCACTATCCGTATTAAGGAGGAGGAATTTCCCATTGACCTAATTGAGTTCAGAGGTCTAGGATTCAATGTCATAGCCGGGATGGATTGGTTGGGGCGGCACAGAGGCCGCATCCTTTGTGCAGAGCGCAGACTGTTACTTAAGAGCCCATCAAGAGTGACAGTGTCTTACCGCCAGAGCCCTAGAGCACCATCAATAAAAGTGATATCTGCTATGTCCATGTACAAAGAAGTCAGGAAACAGAAGGAAGTATATTTATGCTATGTTCAGGATGTAGAGCACGACCCAGATTTTGATCCAGATATGCCAGTGGTGTCAGAATTTCTAGATATTTTTCCAAAGGAACTTCCAGGCTTACCGCCAGCCAGAGAGGTAGAATTCTCCATTGAATTACTACCAGGTACCGGTCCCATAGCTAAGGCACCGTACCGTATGGCACCAGCAGAAATGGCTGAGTTGAAGGAACAGTTGAAGGATTTACTAGACAAGGGATACATACGACCTAGCGTATCGCCTTGGGGAGCACCAGTTCTTTTTGTGAAGAAGAAGGATGGAAGCCTTCGGTTATGTATCGATTATAGAGAGCTTAATGCAGTGTCAGTGAAGAACAAATACCTACTACCACGAATTGACGATTTGTTTGATCAGTTAAGAGGAGCAAAGGTGTTTTCAAAGATTGATTTGAGATCAGGATACCATCAGATACCTATCAGGGAGCAAGACAGGGAAAAGACAGCATTCAGAACACAATATGGCCATTATGAGTTTACAGTTATGCCTTTTGGCTTGTCAAACGCACCGGCAGTCTTCAGGACTTAATGAACAGATTATTCAGAGAGCAGCTGGACAAGACCGTAGTCGTATTCATCGAGTGATATCCTAATTTATTCAAAGTCTAAGGAAGAGCATGAGAGTCACCTCCGACGTGTACTCGAGATCTTAAGGGAGAACCAGCTTTATGCTAAGTTCTCCAAATGTGATTTTTGGTTAGATCGAGTTTCCTTTCTAGGACATGTTATCTCGGACGCTGGGATCGCTGTGGATCCAGCAAAAATAGAAGCAGTTCGCACCTGGCCCAGACCAAAGAAAGTGACTGATATCAGGAGTTTCCTTGGGTTAGCAGGTTACTACAGAAGGTTTGTCAAGGACTTCTCCAGAATAGCAAAACCAATGACACGTTTAATGAAGAAGGACGCGCCATTCACATGGACTACAGAATGTGAAACCTCATTCCAGTATTTGAAGGATGCTTTGACCTCAGCACCAGTTTTGACTATACCTGAAGGCATAGAGGGTTATGAAGTTTACTGTGATGCATCAGGCAAGGGATTAGGGTGCGTACTCATGCAAAATGGGAAGGTAGTCGCCTACGCCTCCCGACAGCTGAAGAAGCATGAGGAGAACTATCCCACACATGACTTGGAACTTGGAGCAATTGTATTTGCATTGAAGATCTAGCGCCACTACCTGTATGGTTCCAGATGACCATATACTCGGATCACAAAAGCTTGAAATATGTATTCACCCAGAAGGAGTTAAACATGTGACAACGAAGATGGGTTGAATTTCTCAAGGATTACGACATCGATTCGTAGTACAAAGAAGGAAAAGCTAATGTTGTAGCAGACGCATTGAGCCGACGAGCACATTCCTTAAATGCTATTGTGGCTAGCTCGAGTCTTATAGACGACATACGTAGCGCACAGCAGAATGATCAGCGGATGATGGAGATCAGTCAGAAGTTGTCTGACGGTACATTCGAAGAAGGAAAGTATGAGTTCCAGCTACACGATGATGGGCTGATCAGATTAAAGGGCAGATTGTGTATTCCCAGAGACAACACAGATATAAAAGAGCATATTCTTCGAGAGTCCCACACTTCTTCCACATCTGTCCATCCAGAAGCTTCTAAGATGTACAAAGATCTAAAGAGGCATTTCTGGTGGAGTGGTATGAAGGGCGACGTGACAGAATATGTGATTTGATGTCTCACTTGTCAGAAAGTGAAATTCGAACATAGACGACCAGGAGGCATGGTGCAGTCTATGCCAGTTCCAGAATGGAAGTTTTTATATCTCTATGGACTTCGTGGTGGGACTACCACCTACGAGAGGAGGACTAAATATGATATGGGTTGTTGTTGATCGACTGACCAAAGTGGCGAGGTTTATACCGATGAAAGACACTTGGAAGGTGCCAAGGTTGGCAGAATTATTCAAAAAAGAAATTATCAGACATCATGGAGTACCAAAGACTATTGTTTCAGATCGAGATACCAGATTTCTTTCACGATATTGGCGAGCTACTCGCGAAGCACTTGGAACTGAATTGAAGCTTAGCACAGCGTTTCATCCTCAGACGGATGGTCAATCAGAGAGGACTATTCAGACCTTAGAGGACATGCTACGAGCATGTGCCTTGGACTTCCAGGGTAGCTGGATAGATAGGTTACACCTAATCGAGTTTGCATACAACAATAGTTATCACGCCTCTATACAGATGTCACCTTTTCAAGCATTATATGGCAGACCATGCCACACACCATTATGCTGGGATGAGTCTAGTGAGACCATCATCATTGGACCTGAGTACTTAGAGCAAGTCCAGGCAGAAGTACAACAAATCAGAAATAATATGAAGGCAGCACAAGACAGACAGAAATCATATGCTGATAAGAGACTAAGAGACCTTGAGTTCGCAGTTGGCGACCAAGTATTTCTGCGAGTATCACCGATGAAGGGTGTATTCAGATTTTGACAGAAGGGCAAGCTAAGCCCGAAGTTTGTAGGACCCTACGCTATCACATAGCGGGGGTGGGCCTTGTGGCATATCGACTTGATTTGCCAGCAGAGTTGGGCAAAGTACACAACGTTTTTCACGTGTCTCAGCTTAAGAAATACATGCCTCATCCTTCTCATGTTCTACAACCAGAGAGACTATCATTAGAACCAACAATGCGGTACGTGGAAACACCACAATGAATCTTAGATAGAAAAACATGAGATACTCGAAACTAGACTGTGAGCCTCGTAAAGGTTCTTTGGTCGAACCATGATGTTGAAGAGGCCACATGGGAATTAGAAGAGGATATGCGAGCAAAGTACCCTATTATTTACGACTAGGACACTTTAGTCTAGGGTACGGGGCGTACCCCTTTTTAGGGGTAGAGCCTTTTCGTTGTGATAGTGTGCATTTTGTTGCACTTTTGTGCATTCTGTGACACTTTGTTCTGTATGTGTTCTTGTGTAACATGTATGGAACGCACCTTGTACTTTTACTTGCTGATGTGTACTATGTTACACTAAAATGGGAAGACTATTTGAAGTGTAGAATAAATGTGTATCAGTGGCGGACCCAGAATTTAAATTAAGTGTGTCAAACTTATAAATTCAGATTTTTAAAGTTAACAATAGGCTTTATATAATGTTTATTGAAGTTAGGGCTGCCCATGGTAGGTTAACCGCCTTATTCAGGTTAACGCTTTCGTTAACCGGGTCTTCGGTTTTCTAAAATCCAATTACCATACCATTCCATTTAGATCGGTTAACCGGATTCGGTTAACCGTTAATTCGGTTTTCTAAAATCCGATTCCATTACCATCCGTTTAGACCGGTTAACCTTTAGTCGGTTCGGTTTTACGGTTAACTTTCTATACGGGTATTTTTTTATATGATAAGACCCATAATTATTTATAGTACATATTGACCATTCACCTAATTCTGAGTGACATATCAACCATATGTGACACAAATATAGTATTGTGCATATTCCCTCAATAACTAATTAATTATTATATAAGGTGAACATTTATTAATGATTTTGGTTGTTTATATAATCGGTTAACCATGGTTAACCGAGCGGTTAAACCGTTTTGGAAAAGTCAATACCGTACCGAAACCGAAAAACCGGTCAATTTACTCGGTTCGGTTAACCCATACCGCAAGAACCGGTACGGTTAACCTGAAAAGGTACGGTCACTTCGGTTTCGGTCGGAGTACCGCGGTTTCGGAATTTTTTGGGCAGCCCTAATTGAAGTTGTGATCATATTGACAATAAATACTAGTAGTATAAGGTCTACAGTAAAATAAATTTTAATTATATTATTAAAAAAGTAAGAAAACATATTATTCTTAATCAAAGTTAGTAAAGCATCATTTATGAACAAACTAGAAGAATCAATTTAGATTAACAAGTAGCAGATGTTAACCACACATTAAGTAATTAACTTTAGGGCCTTTGTTGTTCTTAGAGGTAAAAAAAAGGGTGGAAAGGTGGGAGTGCATTATAAATCAGATTAGAGAAAACAAACAATATTAGATGAGGAAACAAAGATAATAAGGACTAAAACAAAACTAAAAAATTTAAAAGCAAAATATAAATTACACAGATGAAGAGTGATTTACAAAGTGAAATACTACTATTATTAAGGTCATTTTTTAACCTTGAACTCAATTTATTTTACATATATTAGATGATATTTTGTAATGAAATAAACAAATTACATTAACCATATTTGAACTAAACCCATATTTATCAACGCAAGAGTGTCAAACCACCTAACTAAACATGATGATTAGTTATAGCATATAAATAAATTTTAACTTTATTATGAATTACATGTGTGTCAATTGACACACTACGCTCTACATTGGGTCCACCCCTGTGTGTACTACGTTACACTAACTTAAGGATATATGTGATTATGTGCACTACATTGTAGGAATATGGTATGACCTTCCAAAGTATTCATGTTGTGTTTGATGTACACTATGAACTTAGGAGTAGAGAGACTCGGGACTTGTTCCCTGAAAACTAAATTGAGTTGTGGATACTTAACGGAACTTGCTTCCCCCACAACCTTATAAATTTAGATATGAGACTTCGGGGTGAAGTCCTTTTTAAGGGGGGTAGATTGAAATACCCTAAATCTGATTAACACTATAAAACCATTATATAATGAAAATTAATCTAAAGATAAACCTTTTCACGTACGCATGCAAACACATGCATGAAAACGTTACGTAAAAGTAGTCGTTTCACCATAAACGCTAAAACGCCTTAGAAACATGCGATTAAGCAATACCTTGTATGACCTTCTAAAACTCAAACCAAATGGTCATACCCTCATTATATGACTATACAAACATAGTCCCCAGGCTATATTTAGTCAAAAACGCAAAACGCCCGGGAGTGCTCACGCACGCCCCTTAAAGCACGAAAAGCCCGGAGAAGTGCCGAGGCGGCACGAACTCCTATATAATTCATTCTTAGAGTTCCTAACATCATTATTAATCATTATAAAGAGAACCCACGAGCTAGTTTATCAAAATTCAACAAAATCCTCTGGGAATTTCTTAACGCTCCTATTTTGTCCCGGGAGTGTCCCGATAGCCCGAGAATTATGTCATGAGTTGATGTAACCCCATATAACTCAATATAACACCTTAATATATCATTATTGAATATAAACAATATTTATAAACACTTGGAACTCATAGCGACAAATTATTTTCCAAAATATCCTTAGAGCACAAAAAACCACCTTCGGGTGTCACTAAAACGCGTTTTACGCAATTACCTTGTAGTTTTTTGACATGCCACGAATTATGAATCTTAAATGGGGATGAATTGACCATCTAAATCAATTAAAGACATGGTCAAACAAGCAGCTCTATAGGGCCGATTTTCTACCTAAAAAGTAGTATAAAATTTACATTTAAAACATAAAGGACATAGAACATGGTGACTCACCTTCCCATGTGCTATAATACTTAAAGACAGAAGAATATAAGTCTCATTTGACCTCCATGCTGTCAAAATCCTGCAGGAAAACAAGGCCATGTTAGCTTGACAAAAGCAAGAATTATTAAGGCAAAAAGTAGATCTAGATCTACTTTTTGATTTGTTAAATACAAGTGACCACTCCATGCTTGTCTAAGGCATGTGAATGCCGATTGAAGGGGCCTAAAACATCCTTGAAACCGTCTACATACAAGGAGGGAGAGAAGACAATTGACATTGAAAAATCAAAAGAACTAAACCTACCTACCTTACCATACCACCTTGTCTAGCATGATTTATGCAACTTGTCTTCTACCTCTTATCATGGCCGAATGAGTGCCTCAATTTAGGGATTTTTGGAACCTAAAAATCAAAGACAAATTAATAAACAAGTCTAGACCTAACATGCCAATTATGGGTCCAAAATAAACAAATCAAAAACTAAACAATCCTAGCTTAAGTTATACGGGTGCAAACCATTCTCTTCACTCCTTGCAACCGGTTTGGTAAGCTCTCTCTCTTCTTCTTCCATCTTCTTCCTTTGAAGCTCTTAAGTCCATTAATGAAGGTTTAACTTCTATCTTCATTTCTATGCTAATTTCCTAGTATTTCTCATCAAGTCTTGAAGCAATAATCTTCCTAGCATAACTACAAGTCTTCGGCATCAAATTATACTCCAAGGAAGTTGTCTAAATCAACATTAATCCAAGGAGCATCCAAGATCATCTTAAGGTATTTTCACATCTTAAGGTATTTTCATGCTTGAAAATCCTTAAAGCACATTTTTTTGTGTATCCGAGTTCAACTTCTTCTAAGGTGTGCCAAAATTCTAAGAAGAAAAGCTTAAGGTAAATCCTTGGAAAAACTACTTACAAATCTACTTAAGAACTTTGTTAAAGATCTAACTCCTAAAATCCTTCACCTCTTGCATCAAAACCGAAGTGAAGCATCAATTTCCTTTGGAGAAAGCTTGGGAATTCAAGAGGAGTTCAAGCACTTAACCATCCTTTAATAAGAGTAAGTTTACTAAGCCAATCTTTATGTTTTAAGCTTGGTTGAGCTTCTAAAAATTATACAAAAATTATGTACACCTTCTTAGGTATCTAAAACCGAAACTACATGGTAACATATGCCAAAAGCATAGCTTATAACATACATGGTAAATTTATTACCTTAAGACACATTTTTGTGTCACAAAATTTACCTATGTTAAATACATATTCATACCGAATTTTCAAGGACAAATATGCTCTATTTTGAGCTAACAATCAATCTAAGACATTACAATAATTTTTACATGAGTTATATGACTCATATGAATTTATGTATAATTATTTTGACTTATAAATCTACTTTTATATACTATATGGTATCTTATAAATTATGGCCGAATGGTTTTGGTGAAGAATAGGTTTTAATGAGCTACATATGTATATAAACTTATATTATAAAGTTTGGTGAGTTAAAAATATTTTACTAGTGCTTGAATCGCTAAATTAATTAAGTTATGTGGCTAAATTGAAAATTTTGAAAAGATTGGTGTATATATAGTAAAAGCCGAGAGTTATGGGCTTCTTTGGAGTAATTATGATATAATATAAAGGTAGGAATTAAGTTTATGAATTTTAGTTAATTTAAACATGTGTTAAGTTAACAATTTATAAAGTTTGGGGCTATTTTGTAATTTATAAAACTTATTATGAAAAGTTGGAGTTTAATATGGGGCGAATCCATAATTAGGAGAAATATAAAGTACACTTCCGAAATTTAGAGGAATTAAATAATTAAACTATAGTTTATAAGTTATTAAGTAACTATTATAAAGTTTTGGGGTGAAAATGTAAATAATGGAAAGTTTATGTCAAAGCCGAATTACTTGGGGTTAGATTTGTAATTTAAGAAATTATATATATACATTCGGCAATTAAAGGGAATTAAAATTAAAACTATAGTTTATAAGACATTATGTAAAGGTTATAAGATTTTGAGGTTAAATTGTAATTTTAGGAAAGATTGTGTTAAGGCCGAAAGTTTGAGGGGCTAGGTTGTAATTTTCGTAAAGTTATAATGTTCAAATGTTATATACAGAAATATTAATAGTGGTTTTGTAATATAATTAAATAGGGAACTAAAACTATATGATATAATGAGATTAGAGTTTAAATGTGAAGTTTATGAATTATTATGGTTGCTTTGGAAATAACCGAAATATAAGGGTAAGTATTTACGTTTAAATAAGTATAGGTCCAATGTGGATATTTGGAGGAATTAGAAAAAGAATTTTGATTTAAGGGATTATGGAATTAAAACTACAGCTTATATAGTTATAAGGAATTTAATGGTAACCAATAAATATTATTTATGGTAAAAGGGGAAATAATAAAAACTATAAGAATATTATGTCCATGTATGGCGTATAAATATAATTGAGAAATTATAAAGTTATTATGTCATCTAGGCCATTAAAAACATGTAACATAAATAGTACATGAATAAATATATACACATATGTACATTAAAGGATTTATAAATAAATAAAAAAAGAATAACAAAATAAGTTATACATTAAATCATAAGGTAATTAAAAGAAATTACCACACAATATAAGTTACTAATTAAGACTATATAAATTGGAATATATATAAATACCTTAATTATCAATGAGGTTAAGAGGTTAAAGAAACTATCTAAGTATGAAGAAATAAACCTCACATGAAATAACAAATACGAAATTGTTGAATGATCCAATAAAATTATTATCCTAGGGTAACATAAATTAACCCTCTCAGTTAATCCTAATATAGGACAATACTTGACCAGACATTGACCAGGATATATTCAACTGCAATCTACGGTGAACGGTATGGGATTCTTGCAACCTGTTTGCTACCGGATTACACCGGCTTGTGTACTATCTGTTGTTTGAAATAACGACGAAGATAATTATATGTAAAATGTTGTATTACTCTTGTGCACTGTTGTATTGCGTTATGTGCGTGAATGATACTAACTATAACGTGTATGTCCCACGCATACAACACTACATTACCAGTGGATTAAATACCTGCGTATTATCATACCGAGAACTTGTACTCAAGTTTCTCACTAACTTCACTTTATAATAAACATCGTTATCCTAAACGTGATAATTGACAATACACATTGTATCCTTGCTTAACGTCCTTGAGTGACATCTAACAAATCCTATACTACAAGAAGCGAGGAGCCCAGTTGGATCTGGCCATGCATGCTACAGGAGTTGTACCTGTCTCGGGTCATCTCCTATTCAATTTACGTCGCGACAGGAGTTTTGGGTGCACTCTATGTCTACTCACCGGGACCGTACCGGAACATTTCAAGTTAAGAGGAAGACTTCACTTCTCTCGAGGGTACTATACCCACCTCTTTAAGTGCAAGAGTTAACCTCGTTATCTTCTGAGGGAATTATTACCCACCTACTTGTACGAGAGTCCCATCTCGTTTAAGGGTTTATCATACCCGAACATTCTACTCTATGAAGATGGAGTTTAACGAGGTCACTATACTTCACTATATTGACATACTCTTATATACCTGTCAGTCCCATTGTGTGGACCCGACTACCATCAAGCAATTACAGATCATCTAACTTGACCTTCTGAAGTCTTGTTCTATGTGACATTGTTGTCCTTGCATGGATACTTGTTATGATTATGTTATGCTTGTTACAGTTTTACAAAAAAATGAACTGCATGTATTCGACAAAGTAGTTGGTGTGGCCTAGTAGCCGAAGGGTTGCACGTTTTCCATACCAGCGTTGTTTGTTGAGCCCCTTTGGGGGCACCCCCACTTTACAGGTACCTGAAGTTGAAGAGATTACCACACCGAGTGTAGGTGGGGTAGATCAAGCTATGGGAGTTCATTACCAGCTATTTGTTTTTACTTGCTTATTGTACCTTTGAGTTTGATTCCTAGTATCTCGGGTTGTATTCGTATTCAGACCGTGACATTTGAGATTTGTATTTGGAGTTATCCTTGTTAGTCACGAGGGTGGCTAACGACATTGTAATACCGCCCGGTTATTGTAATTTATTCCGCTGTAATTTAAGTTTTATTGGGAGCGATCGTCGTTCAAGTTATTAGATTTCGGGTTGGGGTGTTACAGGTTTGGATGTCTTTGGTTAGGATGATTGTGGATTATAGTTTATTCCCAGTATTTCAATATTACGGTTTGGTTTGGTCTTGGTTGGTTTATTCGGATTTCAAATCATTTTTCAAGTTATAGTTTTCGGTTAAGATTCGGAGTCGAATCGGATTGGTTTAGTTTGATTTTTTTGGATTAGGGCAATCTAGATTATTTCCCCATCCTATCCGGGACTAGACCACCAGAATAACCATGGGTCCAGTCCAGTGTAAGCCTCATATGCTGCACACCTTATACGCAGTACTGCTGCTACTAAAAGACAAAACAAAAATTCTTTACTTTGTCAGAAGGTTGATATGCGTAGTTTTCCAAAAAAAAATTTGCAATCAAATAGTTACGGGTTGTTAATGCATAATAGTTTTCAATAAACGATCCCAAATTAAACATTTTTTCAATTTTACATGCGTGTTTTTTTTATTAATTTCTTATTATAACATCCCCGTTCTATTTTTTTCTATTTTTATTTTCATTGTTTAAATGGTAATATTACATTTGTTTGTTTTATTATTATTGTTTTGGCAATAAAGGTTTTATATTTGAAAATATTGTTTAGTTAAATTATAATTAATTAACATGGAAATACCTTATAAGTTTTATTAGATAATTTAAAATTAAAATATGTTTTATTTGAACATTTTTTAAACTCTAAATGTTTAAAAACATTTCTATAGCATGACAATTTGGAATTATATACTAAAAGAATATACATTTTATATAAAACTTAAAACAAATACATTTATTTATCAAAAGCAAACATATTTATCCAAATACAAAATAATATTTTCAAAAATGTTGAAATTGTGATTATTTATTTATGATTATAATTAAAATTACATTAAAATATAACACTAAAATAATTGTGAAATTATATGAAAATTAAAATAATCCAATTAAATTATTTGGTTAAACTGTCACTTTTATTTGGTTAATTTATCACTTGTACTTCGTTAACTTGCCTCTTGTATTTTGTTAACATGTCACTTATATTTCCTTAACTTATCACTTTATTTTGTTAACCTGTTACTGGTATTTCATTAACCATTTTAAATTTTTGCATCTAAATAATATATATACCTTATAAATTTGACTTATACAAGTTGATATGATTCAGAGTTCGAAGGTAAATGTAAGCATTAAGCAATTCAGTTGGACAGTTGATTATGCACCAACGGCTTACCAAACTTTTGTTATGTGTGTTCATGGATTGTTGCTCTACAAAAAGCATATTATTGCATGCTTGTTGTATCAAGACGGTGTTCTTATCAAGTTGACAGAAAAATGACAACAAAGACATCGAGTTACATTCAGAAAAATAAAAATGAAGAAAAGGGAGGTCGGAGAAGAGAAAAAATATAGATAAGAAGAAGTACATTATGAAAAATCTGATTAGAAGAATGTAACGGTATACAAAATACCACGAGGAAAGACTTCCAAAAGCTAAAGAAGAGGATGTGTGGAAGATTGAGTCCCGGGGCGGCTGTCCCAGGAAATATCGGCTGAAGCGAGACTCCAACTCAGGCTTGGACGAAATGTTCAAACATGCCCGAATTTCACCTCTAGGATCCGTTCCCAGGTCTCATCTCCACCGTAGCCGAATTAGGGAAAACACTATCCACTGCTATAATTTTTGGTGAGAAACAAAACATCAACTAGTTCTATTATAAAATAACATACTCTTATTGCTTATCTATATGGAGTGCGGCTCATATGCTGCACAGAGAATACGCAGGACTGCTGCAATAAACTAAATTCTTTGTTGAGAAATAAAAAAAGACTACCTTTGACAGGCCAAAAAATACGATTTACTTTTAGGTTGTCTTCTTCCTCATTCGAGTCAGCACTAATCTCACCCCATTCTTCACCAATTCGTTGAATTAACAGGGCCATTTTGTGGTGTTTTTCTAATGCATTTTAAGTTGTATATGAAATACCCCAAACCTTAATATATTAATTAATTAGTTAGTTATGATTTTCTAAGGCTAATTAAGTCCTTAAGATCATTGGTGAAGAAATAAAAACCAAAAAGAAAAAGAAAATGCGTAAAATGCACAAAACGTGAAAACGCGTATTTAATTATTTTAGGAGGTATACAACCTTCACTAGGATTATAAATACATTTTTATACCCTAATTACACACTAAGAACAAGTGGGAAAAATTCCGGAAGAAAACGGATCCAAATAACACGTTAAAACGCTAACGGAGTCCTAAAGCGCGTTTTTCGAGAAAACCCGAAAACATGACTTTAAACAGTTAAACGACCCCGTAAAAATTATAGTTGATTATATAACTATAATTAAACATTAATGGGAGCTTAAGAACCATTAAAATTAAAGAAACGAGAAAAATCCGGAAACCGGGCCCGGATTAGTGAATAGTGTAAAAACCGGTAACTTATGGGGTGTAAACTGTAATAAGAGTAAAGTACCCTCCCTCAATTGTAAAATAAAATCTGATTCTCTTATCCTCTTGATACCCACACGTTTTTCCCCTCTCTCATACATACATATACTCATTTTATGTACAAAAGTACAAAAAGTCAAAAAGTAGCAATAGTACATATATACCATTTTACATTTCTCTCTCCAATTCCCAGCCTTCCCTCACGTTTTTTTTTCCTTCCTAGCACTCTTCTTCTTCATTCTTCTTCTTTAATGGCGATTTCAAGAGGCTCCAACCAGCTCCATCTTCATCTTTCATTTTCTACCTCTAAACAAGCTCAAAACCGAAAAATAAATATACCATCTTGCTCCTCTAGTCTTGGGCATTCTTTTCCACCCTTCAAAACCTCCAAATGGTGATTTCGGATTCCATGGGTGTAGCTCATTCTTGAAGGAAGAACCTCCATTGTTGAGCCAAAACACTCCTCATTGTTCTAAGGTAAGAAAGGAGCAAGAAAAAAAATCATATTTTCCTCCATGTCCTTGAAACCGATTTTTACAGATTTCTAAGCTCCATTTTACCTCCTTGTTCTAGCCTTGTTCACCTTTAAGAGGTGTTGGAGAACATCAATCTTTGATTGCCTAACCCTCATTTGGAAGTTATAAGGTAATTCCTTCCATTTCTAGTGCTTAAATCATGTTCTAAGTACTAGTCTTAAATCAAGAGCCTTATTAGTTTCTTAATGCTCATTAGTATTCAATTTGATTTGGTCATTAGATTAGTAAATACCCCATTTGAAACCGATTGTTGAACAAGAACTAAAGAGGAGGAAAATTCTTGAAAGAAAACTCAAGGTAAATGGCTTACCTTAATCTAAAGTAATGCGTTTGGGATTATATTTGTGTTTGTGCAAAATAAATGCCTTAATTGCATTGGGTGTAGTGCAGGTGTTGCTATTATTATGAGGAAATTCAGTGTTTAAATTTAATGTTGTTTAAGGGCCTAAGAGCCAAGCTTCTAAAGTTATGTACATCGAGGTGATCGTTGTTAAAATGATGGAATTGATGTGTGGGATAGTGCCTTGAATGAGTTGATGGTTGGAGTGCTTTGGTGAGCTAAGTAATGTGTGGGAACATGTTAAAATTAAGGGGAGGTTATGGCGAAATTTTGGTAGGAAATGAGTGTTTTGATGATGGCTTGGTGAATGGGAGGACTTAGGTGTTTGTAGTGTTGAGTAGAGTGGTTTAATAGCCTTATAAGGGTACATGGAGAATGGAGATATGTGAGTGTATAAAATCTGTAGCAAATGAGTGTTGTAAAGCATTGTTATTTCAAGAAAAAGAGTTAGTGCTTGTAATCTTGGAAATGAAGTTGGACTTGGGTTCTAGAAGTGCAAAGGTCTAGGGATGAGTTGGAATGGTCATGAGGTGGTTTGGTAAGTTTGGTAGGAGGTAGACACTAACAAGAAGAAGCTAGAAATGCACAAGTGTGCATAATGTGGAAGAGGGAATGAAATTTTGTTGAAAATTGAGCAAGAATTGGAGTAAGGATTTAACCAATGATTTGGAGAGGTTTAATGCATGTTTTAAGGTGTTTAAACATGTAGGAAACATGTGGAAAGATTGTGGGATAAGTGGAAAAAAATTGGGGTGAATTTGGAGTTCAGAATGTGTAGAAAAACGGTTTTTAAAATAGGGTCTGTTCTGGACCGCCCCTAGGGACCGCCCCTGTGGGGAGGTCCAGTGCAGAGAAGAGGAAAAAAAAAGAACCGTGTAGCTTCTGTTGTGGACCGCCCCTGGGACCGCCCCAGAGGGGCGGTCCATACCAGAGAAGAACAAAATTTTTGTTTTAAGCCTTCTAGTGATTGGGGATTGGATGGTAATGGTTTTAGATGATGTTTAGGCCTTGTTTGGTGACATGTAAAGGCCTTAGAAAGTGTAAACAAGTGTTAGCTTGATGTGAGAAAGATGTGAGTTTAAGTACACAAAGTTAAACCGAAATAACGGGATAACGGGGTGAGTACGGGAGTAATAGAAGTTTACATATCGTAAGATCTTGTTGTTAATAAAACGTTTTAATAATAAATACCAGTTGTTTCGGAAACTACCCGGGGAGCGTGAGGTGATGCGTTGGAGTAAATCCTCGGGAACAAGGTAGATAACCCATGGTGTAAGGTATGGTTTTCTTGTAACCTGTGTCCTACCGGGTTACACCGGCTTGTATGCCAATGTGTTTTTCTGTTGTTTGCCACCTTGCAAGATATAAAGCATGTAATGAGTTTACAGTAATTCATTTATGTGGCTGTGAGCCTCGATTTTAAACCCTATCCTATGTTGATTAAAGCTGAATAGGATCTAACCGGGTTTTAGGTCCACTTATAACCTAAGATTAATAACTATGCCATATAACAATAATTATTAAAACCTAAGCTAGCTCACTGGAACCTATTATGAGTCGCCACCTAATTTTAACCTAAATCAAATTAGGAAAGGAGAGTTCGGGTTCGGGGGCTTGGTATTCGACTTATTTAGGGTTCAAATTACTTTCATTACCCTTCTTAGGTCGTTTTTCCTCTACTTGGTTCATTTACGGCTTATTACGAGTCGTTTTAACCTAAGTGCGCAACCTTCTGTTTTTTGTGTTTTTTAGCATTTTTTGACAGAAAATAAAAGTGAAAAGTGAAATTACCTAAACTAGGGTTTCGGAGGCAGAATTAGGTCGAATTTTGGTTCCGTCCGTGGCCACGGACCTATTGTCCGAACCCACGGACCCCAGTTAACCTAATTACACAGAAAAGTCAAATTTAAACAGAAACGAGATTTTGAAAAGTCCGGGGCCACGGACAGGACGTCCGTGGGCCCGGACATGTTTTATAAAACCCTAACTTTTGAAGATAAAATATCCCGCCACCGTCCGGGGGCGTCCGACTTTCGGACAGAGCGTCCGGGACCCCGGACATAGCGTCCGTGGGTGCGGACCGACCTCGGACGGCGGCGTTGAGGCTGTTCCCGACGGTGTTTTTGGCTCAAAATTTATGGGTACGTAGCCTGAAAGATTCTAAACACGTTAGTGATCAGAAGTTTACATTTTGAATTCGAATTAAACACGAAACTTAGCAAACAAGTTATTGGGCAGAAGCGAAAACAAACGTTAATTCAGGAGCGGTAAAAAGTCAATTCGACTCCAAAATTTAACACAGAATAGTTAAAGTCGAGCAAAGTCAGAAAAATTTGATTTCAACCTGTTTTACCTTCGGGTTTAATGAGACTCTTCACATCGGGGGTCTTTTGGTGCTTCGTTGATGCCGGTTCTGGATTGACTTCGAATTGAGCTTCTGAATCCTTCTTCTTTATGCTGTTAAGGACGTGTTTCTTTGTTTTTGTTTTGTGGTATTTTGGTGCTTGGAAGTTCAATAGGAGAAGAAAGGATGAGTTTTTGCTGATTTTGGGGTGATTTCTGCAGTGTTTCGGTATTGATTTGAGGCTTGGAAGTGTAAAAACGTGGGAAGAAGGTTTGTGGCTGTGTTCTCTGACTTTGGAGGTGTTCTCTCCTGCCCTAGGTCGTTTTTGGAAGGTCCTTTTATAGAAGAAGCAAGGCCATGTTGATAGAACAAGATCTTTATCTAAAACACTGATTTTGTGCACTAAGGGAATCTGATTTATTAAAATATGTTGCAGGCCGATAAAAATTATGAAATTTTAACTGAAGATAGAGGATGATTTTTAAGAATTTTGAGAGTTGGAATCGGGTTATTTCGATAAATAACCGATTAGATAAAATCTCACAATCCGGAATCTCCCATAATTCATAAATTATTATTGGAAAGTCGAAATAACGAAATTCCAACGGCATTAGTCTCTAATAATCATCCTCTCTCTTGTGTTAAAATTTCATGACGTTTTGTTTTGATTTAGGTACTTTCCATAGGAGAGAGAAAATTGCAAAAATGATTGAATTTCTCTTTTAAATTTTAGGTTAAGGTTCCAAATAAAGTAATTTCAGGTTTATGACTGTATGTAGTCATGCTAACCATGTGACAATTTTATTTTAATTTTGGAAACCTTTTATTATTTCTATTTTAAGGTTATTTCATGTGTTAATTAAAGAAATTAGCTTATAATATGAATTAAAAGCTAAATTTGCAGAATAAACATTATCAGAAAATCATGAAATACCTTTCATAATGACTATGATATTTGGAAGCGTTTGGAGATGATGAACAAGTCATATGAAAATAGAAAATCCCTAGAATGTCCCTGGAAAATCCTGCATTGGTGCATTTTGACCATTTTCCCCTTTGTAACACGTATGCCTTTGAGACTACTCCGGGGGGGTTGAAATTTTGGGTATAACAGATTGCCCCCCGTCAACTAGGCTTTGTAATGAAGATGAAAAGACTAGTTGATGCCTGAGTGATACCCCAAATTGTGGATCTTAAAAGACCCTATATGTCGTTTGAAATCTAGTGGGTTGTGTCGAGCTATTCGAAGGCGCTGACTACCTAAGGGAGAAGGAGATATTGTTGAACTATTCGAAGGCACCAACTACCTGAAATGACGATATGATGTCGAGCTATTCTAAGGCGCTGACTACCTAAAGTGATGAAAATGATGTCAAGCTATTCTAAGGCGCTGACTACCTAAAGTGATGAAATTGATGTCAAGCTATTCTAAGGCGCTGACTACCTAAAGTGATGAAAATGATGTCAAGCTATTCTAAGGCGCTGACTACCTAAAGTGATGAAAATGATGTCAAGCTATTCTAAGGCGCTGACTACCTAAAGTGATGAAAATGATGTCAAGCTATTCTAAGGCGTTGACTACCTAAAGTGATGAAAATGATGTCAAGCTATTCTAAGGCGCTGACTACCTAAAGTGATGAAAATGATGTCAAGCTATTCTAAGGCGCTGACTACCTAAAGTGATGAAAATGATGTCAAGCTATTCTAAGGCGTTGACTACCTAAAGTGATGAAAATGATGTCAAGCTATTCTAAGGCGTTGACTACCTAAAAATGATGAAATGAAATAATGTGTGATGCAGGAATGCTGATATGCTAGCGATGCTTATGATGCTGATGATGTTGATGATGCTGATGTTGATGATGCTGATGTTGATGATGCTGATGTTGATGATGCTGATGATGATGATGCTGATGATGCTCGGATGCTTCTGGGGACCGAAACCCGTGCCAATGCTCCTGGCTGGACCCAATGTGGACTTATTGCCATCGCCCCCCAAGCCGGTGTGCAGGGATAACACCTGGTAAAAACCCTGGGGACTTATTGCCTTTGCCCACCATTCGTTGATCCCAAAAATAAGTTGACATCGCAAAAGGAGGATTTATTGCCATCACCTCGCCAACTTTCTGTCGCCAGGTCTTGTGACGCGCCTGGATAATGCAACTAGGTCTTATGACGAGCCTATATGAATGAGATGAATGCAATGTGTTTGATGAGAGTGGGTAAGCTAAAAGGTAATGCTAGGTCTTACTACGAGCCTAAGGGAATGCAACTAGGTCTTATGACGAGCCTAAAGGATGGTTCTAGGTCTTATGACGAGCCTAAAGGATGGTTCTAGGTCTTATGACGAGCCTAAAGGTTGGATCTAGGTCTTATGACGAGCCTAAAGGTTGGATCTAGGTCTTATGACGAGCCTAAAGGTGGGATCTAGGTCTTATGACGAGCCTAAAGGTTGGATCTAGGTCTTATGACGAGCCTAAAGGTTGGATCTAGGTCTTATGACGAGCCTAAAGGTTGGATCTAGGTCTTATGACGAGCCTAAAGGTGGGATCTAGGTCTTATGACGAGCCTAAAGGTTGGATCTAGGTCTTATGACGAGCCTAAAGGTGGGATCTAGGTCTTATGACGAGCCTAAAGTGGAGTTCATCTATTCTGGTGAATCTGAATCTTTGGCTAAGAATCTGCATCTCTGAAGAGTCTGTATCTTCGGCTGAGAATTTGTAACTCTGAATTGTGACGAGGAGTCTCATACAAATAGATGCAGTAGTCATGATGAAAGTTGATTATGAAAGTGCCAAACGTGGCAATGAGGTTGTGCATGTCAAAATACAATCAAAGTGTATGTAGGAAATTTGTCCAAAACAAGAAACCGTTGGAAAATGTGCCAAACATGGCAATGTTAAGGATAAAAAATTGTCCAAAGCAAGACATTTCTAGGAAGTGTGCCAAATGTGGCCATGATGAGGTTTATGAAACCGAAGTGTTTGAAGGAAAGTTGTTCAAGACAAGAAATTGTTGAAAGAGGTGCCAAACGTGGCAGTGTTTGAAGAAAATTCTGTTTTCTGAAAAGGAAAGTGAAATTATCATTTTCTGACTATAGACTTTGGACTTGTAATTGATCTCCTAGGAGATGAACACGCCATCGGTGGGGTATGGTGTATGATGTGAAGGTAAGGGCTTATGTGGGCCTGTGTGGTCTATGATGTGAAAGTAAGGGCTTATGCGAGCCGGTGGTGTATGATGGTGGTGGTGATGTTTAAGCTTTGGGTTCCAATTGGTGTTGTCATAGCAATTGTTGGAACCAACAATTGCCCCCAGTATTTTTCCCTTAAGACAATCTGAGCTAGAGTTCATGGCAATCGATCGGAACGATCAATTGCCCCCAGTATTTTCTTTGATTAAACATGCGAACAAGTCTCGTCCTCACATGGTCAAGGCTTATGTTTTGATGTGGTGCTTCCTAACCTACACTCGACGTGTTTGGGTGTTTGCACTCGTTTCTCACTTACGGTCACAACTTCTCAACCACTGAATTTGACACTTGTTAGATTTACGCATTCAACCTGTTACTTTCACGCGATTGGATACACAACTACTGAGTCGGAAGTCTCTTAAGCTTATAACGTGGCTAGAGGGTGTGATGAATGACAATAGGACAATGGAGGAATGTTTAGGATATGTGGAGCTATAAGAGTGACCAAAGCTGCAACTTGCACCTTCTCCCGGACTTGCCTTCTTGTCTTGAAGTCGTTTGGCTACTTCGTGATGACTTCATTTATGAGCTTGGAACTTGGGACTTTTGAGTTGTTCCTTGCACCTTCTCTCTTTTTTCCAATCTTGGATTTCTTCAAGGCTTTTTAGGTTTGCCCGTCTTTGAATCTCTTTTCCTCCGGGGTTCTTGTGTTTCCCGGTTTTGAACTTTGAGAGCTGTTTTTGATGTCAGCTCATTTGGATCCGTGTCACTTTGGGACCATTTGCGGATCGTTTCATCATGCTGGTAGCAGTTTTGCTTCTTTGGACTTGTGAAGTTGCTGTTCGGAAGTCGAGCTCCTTGCTTCCTTTGGTCACCGGGTCAGTTATTCATCATTGGCTGGGTTATTTTGTGGAGTTCATAATATCGAGAAGGGATATACGAAAGGCTCAGCGGGGGTGCCTAGGGTTTAATGTTAGGGTTCACAAGCTTTTGGCTATGTGGTGTTGTACCTAGGTGCTTCGTCATTCCTGATAGTTGTGTATCCATTCTTTGTTACTTTTCGCAGGTTTAAGCGTAAATCTACAAATTATCTCCTTCGATCGCAGTTATGCCGTTTGCCTTACTTTTGAATGTGGCCTCCCTTGAGTCGTGTAAAAATGACACACTCTTTCACTCTTGGTCTCTACTCAAGGCACCCTCGCGAAAAGTTCACTCAGAGACTTGTTCACACAATTAAACGAAAGAAATAATCGTTATTGGTCTTTAAACTCAGATTGCCCCCAGTGTTGATCTGAGGTTTATGACAACAATTAAATAGATGTTGAATTTGAGAAGCTTTGTGGATTGTTTTGGATGATGGTGTTTGGACGGACATGTTCAACTTTTTGGAGACAAAAGACAAATCTTCATGCTCCATTGTCAGAAAATGTAACCTCATCTTAAAAGGCATTTTGAAATTGGACTTGAAAAAGTCTTTTTTGTGAAGATGATTTAGTAAAACCATTGTCTTCTATTAGTGACTTGGAAAACAGCCATTCTTTGAAAACTTTGAATGATGCATTTGAAAGATGAATGTTATGGTGGGTTATGCATGCGGAGACTTTCATTACTGAAGACTCGAGCTCTCGATCGTTGGGACATTGCTGAGATGACCGTGACCACCTTCTTCTTGGACTGTGAGTAGGCTCTGCAAAAATGCCTGAACTAGGAGTGCCCATGGATGACGCATGAAGCACTTGGGCCTGAATCATTAACAAACTGAATGATGCCGTCATGGATGTGGATAGGCATTTGGGCCTAGATAAGTTGAAATTGAGGCACATGGGCCAGAAATGTTTTGAGGATGTGGCGCTTGGACCGGAGTGTTGTGAGAATGTGGCACTTGCGCCGGAATGTTGTGAAGAGGTGGCACTTGGGCCAGATTGTTTAAAGAATGTGGCACTTGGGTCAGAATGTTGTGAAGATGTGGCGCTTGGGCCAGAAAGTGTTTGAAAGTGTGTCGCTTGGGCCAAAATGTGTTTAGGAATGTGGCGCTTGGGCCAGAATGTGTTTAAGGATGTGACACTTGGGCCGGAATGATTTGGGATTGTGGCTCTTGGGCCGAAATGATTTGGGATTGAAGTAAGACATAAGGGGCAGAGGGACTTCTAGGCTAGAATGGATGCATGGGCCTGAATTCCCTTAATCTGGAAGTGATGCATACAGGCGAAGGAAACCACATGAACTGTGAACTGGGCCGAGAGAGAAACTTTGAAGTCTAAGATTTGTTTGATGTTCCTGTTGGGCCTTGAGTCCAGAAACTAGAATAAATGAGTTACGAGAACTATCCTGAATTCGAATGGGTTGAAACCTAAACAAACGGTTTTGAGTGGGCCTAAAAGGTATGACACCTAGATCTAGGACTTTGGGCCAGGGCCCGAACAAAAAGTTTACCTAGACTAGAATGGGCCTTGGGCCGAAATGGAAAAGCCTGATTGATTCTCATGGACTGCTTTAGGTAGATTTGTTTTTTTCATGGGCCTAGAACTAAATTGATAATTCAAATTGGGCCGAAAGAGAGAAATCACCTAGGTCTAAACTTTTGGGCCAGAGCCCAAACAAACAATTCATTTATCGAACCAAACAGGGCCTTAGGGCCGCAAACAATGAAGTCGTAAATTCCAGGTTGGGCTGAGTTGATATAGGAAGAGTTCCTATCAATTTCTAGGCTGGCAGTGGGCCGGTCATACAAGCAAACAAGGCCCACACAAGTTCAACATGTCCTTACTAGACGCTTCAACCAAATTGGGTATGGATCGATCCGGAGAGGTGCTTGGGGCGTGGGCCCAGGTCACCACAAAGGAATAGGGCTTGCACGCTATTCTCTTTGGGCTTCCCCACTTTTTTCACATCACCTGAAGGTGTGCGTCTACGGTCGGGTCTTTGACTGACCAAACAATGGGCTAGGTAAGGGTACTGCCAGGAAAATGCTTGGGGCTAAAGCCCAGGTATTAAGGGGGTGTGGTTAGACGACACCCTCCTCTTTTCCCCCACTTATTCACATCACCTAAAAGGTGTGAGTCCCTGACAGGGGACCCTCAAACGGGTCCCAGGGTGAAGTTGGTTTGCGTGGACCCTCGCTCTCATATGATGCAAAGGTACATAAATTAAAGTGCGCACAAAAGTAAACAAACAATATAATAAAGCCATAAATAAACATTTTCGAGTTAAGCCCTCTTTCTTAAAATTAAACAAGTTAAAATTAAGAGGTTTGTCCCCAGCAGAGTCGCCAGTCTGTGAGCCTCGATTTTAAACCCTATCCTATGTTGATTAAAGCTGATTAGGATCTAACCGGGTTTTAGGTCCACTTATAACCTAAGATTAATAACTATGCCATATAACAATAATTATTAAAACCTAAGCTAGCTCACTGGAACCTATTATGAGTCGCCACCTAATTTTAACCTAAATCAAATTAGGAAAGGAGAGTTCGGGTTCGGGGGCTTGGTATTCGACTTATTTAGGGTTCAAATTACTTTCATTACCCTTCCTAGGTCGTTTTTCCTCTACTTGGTTCATTTACGGCTTATTACGAGTCGTTTTAACCTAAGTGCGCAACCTTCTGTTTTTTTGTGTTTTTTAGCATTTTTGACAGAAAATAAAAGTGAAAAGTGAAATTACCTAAACTAGGGTTTCGGAGGCAGAATTAGGTCGAATTTTGGTTCCGTCCGTGGCCACGGACCTATTGTCCGAACCCACGGACCCCAGTTAACCTAATTACACAGAAAAGTCAAATTTAAACAGAAACGAGATTTTGAAAAGTCCGGGGCCACGGACAGGACGTCCGTGGGCCCGGACATGTTTTATAAAACCCTAACTTTTGAAGATAAAAATATCCCGCCACCGTCCGGGGGCGTCCGACTTTCGGACAGAGCGTCCGGGACCCCGGACATAGCGTCCGTGGGTGCGGACCGACCTCGGACGGCGGCGTTGAGGCTGTTCCCGACGGTGTTTTTGGCTCAAAATTTATGGGTACGTAGCCTGAAAGATTCTAAACACGTTAGTGATCAGAAGTTTACATTTGAATTCGAATTAAACACGAAACTTAGCAAACAAGTTATTGGGCAGAAGCGAAAGCAAACGTTAATTCAGGAGCGGTAAAAAGTCAATTCGACTCCAAAATTTAACACAGAATAGTTAAAGTCGAGCAAAGTCAGAAAAATTTGATTTCAACCTGTTTTACCTTCGGGTTTAATGAGACTCTTCACATCGGGGGTCTTTTGGTGCTTCGTTGATGCCGGTTCTGGATTGACTTCGAATTGAGCTTCTGAATCCTTCTTCTTTATGCTGTTAAGGACGTGTTTCTTCTGTTTTTGTGGTATTTTGGTGCTTGGAAGTTCAATAGGAGAAGAAAGGATGAGTTTTTGCTGATTTTGGGGTGATTTCTGCAGTGTTTCGGTATTGATTTGAGGCTTGGAAGTGTAAAAACGTGGGAAGAAGGTTTGTGGCTGTGTTCTCTGACTTTGGAGGTGTTCTCCCTGCCCTAGGTCGTTTTTGGAAGGTCCTTTTATAGAAGAAGCAAGGCCATGTTGATAGAACAAGATCTTTATCTAAAACACTGATTTTGTGCACTAAGGGAATCTGATTTATTAAAATATGTTGCAGGCCGATAAAAATTATGAAATTTTAACTGAAGATAGAGGATGATTTTTAAGAATTTTGAGAGTTGGAATCGGGTTATTTCGATAAATAACCGATTAGATAAAAATCTCACAATCCGGAATCTCCCATAATTCATAAATTATTATTGGAAAGTCGAAATAACGAAATTCCAACGGCATTAGTCTCTAATAATCATCCTCTCTCTTGTGTTAAAATTTCATGACGTTTTGTTTTGATTTCGGTACTTTCCATAGGAGAGAGAAAATTGCAAAAATGATTGAATTTCTCTTTTAAATTTTGGGTTAAGGTTCCAAATAAAGTAATTTCAGGTTTATGACTGTATGTAGTCATGCTAACCATGTGACAATTTTATTTTAATTTTGGAAACCTTTTATTATTTCTATTTTAAGGTTATTTCATGTGTTAATTAAAGAAATTAGCTTATAATATGAATTAAAAGCTAAATTTGCAGAATAAACATTATCAGAAAATCATGAAATACCTTTCATAATGACTATGATATTTGGAAGCGTTTGGAGATGATGAACAAGTCATATGAAAATAGAAAATCCCTAGAATGTCCCTGGAAAATCCTGCATTGGTGCATTTTGACCATTTTCCCCTTTGTAACACGTATGCCTTTGAGACTACTCCGGGGGGGTTGAAATTTTGGGTATAACAGTGGCGTATTTAGTTTCCGACACCGTTAACCTCTAATATGTGTTAAACCGAAGCTAACCGACTCTAGGATCACATAAGAGATCGGTGTTCGGACTTAACGTCCCAACCTACGGGAACGATCTAACTATGGCTATCCGTGCATTAGTTGTATATCGTGGTTGTGTGAGTTGTGTGTTGCCTTTGTTAGTATATCATTATCTAATGAGCGTTGTTGTCTATGTTTGTTGAATGGGATGTTGCCTCCCTTCTGTGTGATTAACCAAGTTTATAACACCATACGGTGTCATGATGTGATAAGTTCCATAAAGGAACTTCTAACTAATATGTATATATTATGGGGGGTGAGGAATCCGGTCGTTCCGGTCGCGCGTTTGTCTGGGAGTTGATGTATATATGTGAATTAACTCCCATCTGTTATGTTATGGTTGTTTTTCCTTCTTGGATTACAACCACCCTCAAGCTTAACCAAGGCTATTATCTGACTCACGTCGGACTAGGGGGATATGTGTATAATGTGAACGGTTCTATATTAAGACCGGGATAGCTTAACCAAGGCTATTTATCTGACGCACGTCGGACTAGGGGGATATGTGTATAATGGGTACGGATCTATATTAAGACCGACTCATCTAGGTAATGTAAATATGTATGGTGTGCGGACTTATATTTAGTTCGACACACCTTAAGTAAAGTGTACATTCTCTAAGAAGAACGGTGGTGTGTTGTGTACGTGTTGTTACGGGATATATGCGGTGATGTTGTGTAAGTTGACAACCAAAATCAACCCAAATCCAGTGGAAGAAATAGTTGTAGCCCGATCAATTCGGTGAGTGTTGCTTAATAAGAATTAAGTCCCGCTAAGGTAGAGTCCTCAAGGGACAAGGAATACAATAAGGTGATCTAACCAGTGTGATGTGTGAATGTTATGTTGCATCCTTTTTTATTGGATGTGTGTGCTTATAAGTATGCTATGTGTTTATAGTTTTCATGCGTGCTTAAAATAAAATAACCTGCATGCTCACTCGACAATTAGTTGTGCGTGGCCCGGTGGCATGCGGGCTGCAGGATTACCATACCAGCAAAGGTGCTGACCCCCTTTGGGGGCCCCCATTACTTTTCAGGTACAATGAAGCTGGTAACCGTTCGAGAGTAGGATGGGGTAACTGTTTATGTATGGGTGGTTATTTAGTTTAGCGTAATGTCGATAATGGAATGTATTAGACTCGGTACAGTTGGAATGTAATTGTATTTGTATTCAGTATATAATGGAGTTGTAAATGTAAAGTGTAATGCTCGGTAATCTTGTCCATCAGACCGGTACGTTGTGTATGTAGTAGCCTTGTTAGCCACGTGGGTGGCTAACGGCGTGTAACACCCATTGATTTAGTCAGTATTTATGATGTAAGTTCCGCTGCGGTTAATGATTAAGTGTGGTGTTATTAGTAGGGGTGTTACAGTATATGAAAGCCAACATGTAAATTTGAAAAGAAGAAATGTTTTCTGTCAATCTTAAATGTTGGTAAATGTTGCTTGAAAATCGTTAACCTATAACATGAAAATTGTTAACTTGTCACATGTAAATGGTTAACCTGTCGCATGTAAATGGTTAACCTGTAACATGAAAATCGTTAACTTGTCGCATGTAAATGGTTAACCTGTCACATGTAAATGGTTAACTTGTCAATCATAAATGGTTAACCTATCACATGTAAATGGTTAACTTGTCACATATAAATGGTTAACCTGTCCCATGAAAATGGTTAACCTGTCGCATGTAAATGGTTAACCTGTCAATCATAAATGGTTAATCTGTCGCATGTAAATGGTTACCTGTAAATCATAAATGGTTAACCTGTCACATGTAAATGGTTAACCTGTCACATGTAAATGATTAACCTGTCGCATGTAAATGGTTAACCTGTCAATCGTAAATGGTTAACCTATTATTTGGAAAGTTAAAAATGAATTGAGTAGTTTTTCATATTAATGATATGAAATCATAACTAGTATTATGTAAACTTATGGCATATTTATTACCGTATGAATGACATATAATTCTGAAACTAATAAATAACGACCCTAATCCCTGAACCACAAACCCTAAAAGCTTGTCGAGTCAGTGTCGACATTATAAAGAATAGAATGAACAAAAAGAGATTACCCTACACCACAAACCCACCTCAAAAACCACCATAGGAAATCTTAAGACGTCGAAGGCATATTACAGAGTCAGTTGGGATATTATAAAGTATAGACTTAGTTAAAAAAATTATCCTACACCACAAACCCACCCCAAAATTCACCCTGGAAAATATTAAAATGTTGAAGGCATTTTTAGGGTTTGTAGTGAAGGGATTAGGGTCTAACGACCCTAATCCTGAACCACAAACCCTAAAAACCTGTTGAGTCGGTGTCGACATTATAAAGAATAGAATGAACAAAAGAAGATTACCCTACATCACAAACCAACCCCAAAAACCACCCTAGGAAAGCTAAAAAAACATCAAAGGCATTATTAGGGTTTGTAGTGGAGGGCCACTACATTAAGGTCTAACGACCATAATACCTAAACCACTAACCCTAAAAAAACTGTCGAGTCACTTGCGACATTATAAAGAACAAATGAATAAACAAAGATTACCCTACACCACAAACCCTAAAAACACACTAGGAAAACTAAAAAACGTCGAAGGCTTATTGCCTAGGAAGTTGCGATATTATAAAGTATAGAATGAGTTAAAAAAGATTACCCTACACCCTAAAACCACTATAGGAAAGCTAAAAAACGTCGAAGACATTTTAAAGGTTTGTAATGGAGGGATAAGGGTCACCTAAACCCTAAACCGCAAACCCTAAAATTCTATCTAGTTAGTGACCACATTACAAATATTGAACGAGTTAAAAAAGATTAGCCTACATCTCACACCCTAAAAACCACCATAGGAGAGCTAAATAATGTCAAAAGCTTATTTCTGAGTCATTTGCAACATTATAAATTATTGAACATGTAAAAAAAGAGTACCTTACACCACACACCCTAAAACCACCATAGGAGAGTAATTAAAAACGTCGAAGGCTTTTATTTTATTGATTTGAAATATTGTGTTTATGTAATACTTTAGATAATGCAAGTCATTGTTTTATTAAAAAGTATATAAATAATGTTTGGTCTACTTTTACACCTATTTGTTTATTATTAAACCATATATTTTGTATCTTAAAGAGTAATTGTTTACTATTCAGCACTTGATAATATATAAACTATTCTTATAAAATATTGTAACTAAGTTTTGCTAAGTGTAAATATCTTTTAGATATATAACAGCAATAAAATCCAATCTTATTTCAAAAATATTTGGATTAGGTTAACATGAATCAATATATGAAGTCAGACATAACCATATGCATAAAAGAGAGAGAATTACATTAGAGATGTAATAAAAATGTGATAGAGATGGGGAAGGAGTATGATAGATTATAGGTCTATTAAAATAAGATGGAAGTTTTTAAAATATGATTGTGTATATATCAATATTAAAAATTGTAAAAGAAAATTTCTCCCATAATAAAAGATAAATAAGAAATTAACATCTTACTTAAAATAAATCTAACCAATTAAATTAAAAATATTTTATAACTTTTTAGTTATATTTTCAATTGTATAAGTTTATCTGTTTATTACATATTTAACATTACTTATAAATTTTGTATATATATATATATGTATGTGTATGTAAAACTATCAACTTATATTTATCTTCAAATAAAAACTATTAATTTATACTTGTGGAAATCAAATTATTTGTTTAAATAAAGTTGTAATATTTTTGTTTTTATGAAAAATTGTTACATTTTTTATTTAAAAATAAAGTCACTCATCTGTTTGAATTTTTTCTTTTGTCATCCTAAATTCCTAATCATAATTTCTAAATCTGAGAGCGAAATAAAAAATAGATAATAGAAGAAAACAAGCAAACAAGAGAAGATTACCAACTTCAGAATATAATGGGAAGTTACTCAATAATCTTGAAGAGATAACGTCATTGATGTACAGAAAAAAAATCCGATGCGAAAAGAGCATGGTATGGTCGACCTTTTGCTAGGTGCAGCACTCCTGCAACCAAGTACCTGCAGCACATGAGCCAAGCCCCTCATATTCTATGTTATACCGACATCAGGGTAAACTCGAAAACTCGACTGGTTTTTGCAGTCAGTTTTTTAGATTTTACAGTCATTATAAAAAATATGCAGTCAGTTTTTTAGAATTTGTAGTCATAATCACAATTAATTTTTTAAGGTACACAGTCGAAAAAAAAACTTTTTAATTAATAAATATGGTTATTACGAATATTGTATCATTCAAAAACTTGCAAAATTCAAAATGGACTCCCGAAAACGAACGACTTGTTGAATTGTCCGTTTTCGGACGTCCGTAAAGGACCAAAAAAAACGGACGATCCAACTAGTCGTCCGTTTTCGGGAGTCCATAAAAGACCAAAAAAAAACGGACGCTCTAACTAACCGTCCGTTTTCGGACGGTCCGGAAACGGACGCTCCAACTAGCCGTCCGAAAACGGACGATCCAACTAGCCGTCCGTTTCCGGACCGTTCGAAAACGGACGGTTAGTTGGAGCGTCCGTTTTTTTTGGTCTTTTATGGACGCCCGAAAACGGACGACTAGTTGGATCGTCCATTTTTTTTTGTCCTTTACGGACGTCCGAAAACGGACGACTAGTTGGATCGTCCGTTTTTTTCTTCCATTTTGAATTTTGCAAGTTTTTGAATGATACAATATTCGTAATAACCATATTTAGTCATTAAAAAGTTTTTTTTTCGACTGCGTACCCTAAAAAATTAACTGTGATTATGACTGCAAATTCTAAAAAACTGACTGTATATTTTTTATAATGACTGCAAAATCTAAAAAACTGACTGTAAAAACCAGTACTCTTTCGAAAAAATAGAAAAGACATCAGTGTTTTGACCTGTCAACCAAGACAAGCGCACGCGGACAATCGTACCATAATTCATCTGTACTGTACATACAAAACAAATTAGCGAGTTTCTCCAACCCACCATGTGGAATAACATTCAAGAAGAAACAGATTTCCCTTCCAACTTCGATTGCTCAGTCATATAAACGGCTGATTTAGTTCACACCTATGTCGATCTGTTTGGTCTAACCGAACTCCAACTGTTATGCTTCCCCTAACTTTTTCTGTGCAGTTTACAACTTCCCAACTCATTTTACAGGGTTGCCTTGCAAGAATTGCTGTGTTGTAGCTGTAGTGGGTGACCCAACCAACTACGTCGGGACACGTGTTACCGCTAAAGAATTGGCGCCCGCCTCCTACAAGCAAAAGACACAGCTGTAAAGGCAATTGATTGATACCATCATTTCCTGCTAGCTAAGAAACGTTAGTTGGGCCAGGGTGGACTGCCTACCTGGCTGGGCCGCTTAATCTTTATCTACGGCCCAAAAATAATACTATATTGCCTCAGGTGTTACTACGATCTCTAGCTCTATTTACTCCATCCATCCACCCCTTTAAAAGGCCGCCTTCACCTTCCAAATCACAACAGCAGCTAGCAAAACAAAACTAACACAAACTCTCTTTCCCTTTCACTTCAATACTCCCTCCCTCTCTTCGGCTTCTTTCGTGACCTTCAACAACTACTCCGACGAAATGGCAGGAATCTCTTCCATCAGATCCGCTTCCTTCTTTGCCGCTGCTATCATCTTGGCACTATCAGCCGTGGCAGTAAGGGCCGATGAGATGGCTCCCTCACCTTCCCCATCGCTCTCCACCGGAGCTGGATTCTCGCTCCCCGTCTCTGCTGGCGTCGTTATCTCATCCCTTGTCGTCTCACTCTTCTCCTTCTTGAGACATTGAGATCGCTCACTATTGATCTCTCTTTCGCCTCGTTTCTCTCCCGATTACTACTATTGCTCAGGATTTTCGTGCGGTGTTTTAGTGTCTCTGTATTTTATTGTCTATGTCGGTTATTTTGTTTATATGACCGAGGTGTGGGTGGAGCTTTGGACGGCATTTAGGTTGTGCCGCTGATCTATCTCCATTTATCGTTAGTCATGATTATCCTACTACTGTTCTTGTTATTGTTGTACTCATCGTGATTCATTATTCGTTTTCATAGTAAATAAAATATATTTTTTTACTTGTCCATAATTTCCTGTTCCTCTCTCTCTGTAAGGCATTTATTCATATCACTTAGATAATCTGCGATCCTATTCTTGCGATTTGATACTTTCTGGTCATCCGACTCCCTGTCTGTCGAAAATAGATTACCGCGAATTTCCGTGTCCGCAATTAAGTTCACGACATTTCTGCTACATCGCGTAGATTTCTTGTGCATACTACAGCCGGCTGGTGTGTTCGGAATTTGGATTAAGTTCACAGTAAAATGATCGAAGTTCCCGAACACTCAAGAAAGTCACAATTGTTAAGTATGAATAGGTTAATATTTCAAATTTCTGCAGAATGGGGATGAAGTAATTTGGAGCTGACTTTCCCCAAATGAAGTAATTCTAGCTTTGGCACGTAGGAATCCGCCTACTTTCCTTTCGTTAGCTTTCTATGACAGAAAATAAAAGAAACACAAATTGTTTCCAAACGAGAAAAAAAACCTATGTACTAAAGAAAAGAAACACTTACTATGAGGTCTCCAACAACGTGTAATGGCATCATCGTGAGGTTAGAATTATTGAAAATCATCTAACATAAACCATGATCTCACATGCTCCCATTCCATATGATAAAACTCACTTAGATTACTCAATCCCACTCAATGCACAAGATCACAGATACAATCGCAAACTTGAGAGCAAACATTGAAGTGGAAGGATTGTAACTTAGGTTTACAGTAGGGACCGAAGAGAATGGCATACGGTACAGAGAAAAAGAAAACAACTCTAACCTATACAAATACTAAACCCCAAAACATAAAACGCAGCGCACAATTACTATACTACCCCGATGAATAAAACCCACTGCTAGTTAAAACAGAACCTTAGACTAAACAAAGTGAGACATATAAATTACATCCTAACAGCCCCTCTCAAATCATGCAAGGATTGCATGATTTGAAACTAGAACAAACCTAGCGTCATTTGACACACTGCCAGTCTCTCAAACCCATTCTCTTGACTAACAAGGGATAACGCCTTCCAGGTATCGACTTGGTCAAGAGATCTGCAATCTGGTTTCTTGAACTAACAAACTCCACAGAAATCAAACCCTCCTACAGCTTCTGCCTTACAAAGTGTATGTCCAGCTCCACATGTTTTGTTCTCTCATGCAGAACAGGATTCCTTGCAATGTGTATGGCAGCTTGACTATCTGACTTTATAGGCACCGGCTCGATATTAGGAACTCCAAGTTCGTTCAAGAGTCGCGTCAGCCAACTCAGCTCAGCAGTAACCTGTCGCATGGCCCTGTATTCAGATTCTGCAGAGGACAAGGCAACACTAGTTTGCTTCTTAGATTTCCAAGACAAAGGGCTACCTCCTAAGCAAATAAAATGTCCACTAACAGACCGTCTAGTGTTAGGGCAGGCAGCCCAATCAGCATCACAATAAGCCACTAGACTGAAATCATTCTTGTTATTAAAAAGGAGTCCATAACCCATGGTGCCTTTAACGTAACATAAAGTATGTATAGCAGCCTGATAGTGCAACTCTGTGGGAGAATCTAAAAACTAACTCAGAACTTGTATCGAAAAACACAAATCAGGCCTACTGTGAGAAAGAAAGCTAAGTCTCCCAATTAATCATCTATAAACACTGGGGTTTTCCAAAGGTTTCCCTTCTCCCCTTCTCAGTTTCACACTAGCATCTAAAGGTGCAGCAGCAGCTTTCTTTTTCAGGCAATCAAATTCAGAAACCAGATTTTCACAATAATTTCTCTGCAGTAAAACTAAACCTTCTGATGTATGAATAAACTGCATGCCCAAAAAATGATGCAAACTCCCCAGGTCTTTGATTTTAAACTTCTGGTCAAGGTCAGCTTTGACAGAGTTAATTGACACAACATCATTGCCGGTTACAAGCACATCATCAACATATACAGCCAATAACACACCTGTTCACCAGATTTCTTAATAAACAATGAATAATCATTTAAAGACTGCTCAAAACCTTGAAGCTTAAGGAAATCTGAAATACCCCAAACCTTGGGATGTTGTTTAAATGTTTAAATATGTTATCTAAAGGCTAAAAAGTGCCTTAGGAACATCAGTGCATAGTTTAAACCATAGTTAAAACACAATAAAACACTAAGACACGGTGTGAGCAAAAACATGCTCTAAGCTTGGAGTGAACTTGGTTAGGACCCAAAGAGCCTATCAAGACTTGATAATATTTAATTATGACTTTATAAGGCTAATTAAGTCCTTATGAAACCTTGGTAGACAATGAAACCAAACAAAACATAAATAAATACCTTAAAGTCAATAAGAGCAAAATGTGCTCTAAGCTTGGGATAAATTTGTATAAGACCTAATGGTCATACCTATACCTTATAAATATGTAATGAACATATTAAATCAATTACCAAAGAAAACCAAGCTTGAAAACAAGTTAAAACACAAAAAGTGCTTTAAGGAGTCTTAAAGCACGTTTTTGAAAAATTGTCTTGTAAATGAGTTTTGAATGGCTGAATGTCCATCATTACTCTTTAATTAACATGTGTACTATATAGTACATTTGGAAGTCTATATCAATGGGAAATCAAAAATTTCACTTCTATGTGCCTTGTTTTTGTGAATAGTGATTTTTATAAGCTAGTTTGTAACATATGTGGTTATAAGTAATTTAATTGGTCAACAAAGACTATTATACCCCTAGGTGATATAAGGGCCGGTTTTCATGTGTGACTCACCACATTTGAACAAAAAAATAAGTAATGACAAAGCAAAAGTACTATTTGCTTTAGCTTAATATCTCCAAAAGCAAGTTTTATCTTCATTCTCTCATTCCCTTCACTTCCAATGTCTTCTACCTCTCTTCTTTCTGTTCTCACGGTGATGCTACAGCAACAGCACCAAATGCCATCTTCCATTGCCAATATTTCTTAGCACACTTAACCAAATCAAAAACAAACACCACCAATCTCTTCCTCTCATCAAGCTCTTCAATTCTATCTTTCAAAATCCAAGAGCTCCATTTCGGTGCCAAGAGGAATCACCATGGGAGGAGCTGAGCTTGTGTTTCTACATATATTACTCTCCTTTGTTTCAAGGTAAGGAAACTCAAAGAAAAATGAAGTTTCCTTCATGTTTTTACCTTGACCGAAAATCACCATTAATGGTGCTCATTGTGTTGCTTTGTTCTAGCTCCATTTGAATCTTTCAAGGACTTGGTGGAGTCCTCTCTTGGTAGATATTCCAATTCCCTTCAAAGACCAAGGTAAAACAACTATCTTAATGCTCTTGAACAATGTAAAACCTAGGGTTTACAATGAGATTAAGCTTGGAGCTTGAATACTCATCACATTGTTTGTGTAATGTTTAGAAGTTGACAAGCAACTCAGCTTAGCCGATTTTTAAACAAGGAAACAAGAAAGAAGTTCGTGAGGAAAAGAGGTAAATATGCTATCTCAATGTGGTTTAATGCCTTAGGAGAAATGAGCTTATAATGCTTGCTAAAACTACCTAAAGAGCAAATGGTGAATGACTTAGTAAAGTGTTCTCAAGGAGACTAGTAAAAGAACATATGTCTTGGTGTGTGTAATTGCAGGTCAAAGGCATATATATTGTGGAAATTCAGTGTTTAAGTTTAACGTATTTAAGGGCCTAAGAGCCATGTTATTTAAGGGCCTAAGCGCCAAGCAATTTAAGCTTATGCACTATATTGTGATGTAGTGCTAAATGTGTGAAGTTTGTGTATAAAATGTGTTTGATGGATTTTAGGTGTTCTTGAATGAAATAAGGTAAAAACCTAAGTGTTTGTATGTGAGTATATACAAGAGAAGCTATGGCCAAATTTGGAAAATGTGTAAGAAGTTCTAGGTGTTTTAAGTAAGTTTTGGTGGGTTAGGTAAGAAGTGAAAAAGGAGATTTATTTAGTAAGAAAAGAAGTTTGAGAGATGATGTTAAGGTGTAGAGGAAACACCTTGGAGTAGTGGTCATCATTGGTGAAATACCACTTAGAAGTCTTAAGGAGGAAACATTCCAAGTGCTAAGAATTTTGTAAGAAATTTGTGAATGATAAAATGGTTTTGGTGTGTGATTTAAAGAGTTTAGTACATGGCTAAAGGTGTGTTTGAAGTGCCCAAATGAGGTTAGGGTGTACTAGGTTATATGGGGTGAAGTTTGGAGATGAATGTAAAAAGGAAAAACAAGGGTCTGGGGCAGACCGAACTTGCGACCGAACTTGCAAGTTCGGTCGAGCCCAATTTACCCTGCGAGAATTAGTTTCTGGAATGGACCGACCTTGGGGACCGGACTTGCAAGGTCGGTCGGGCTTGTATTTTCTGTACAGAATAAGTTACTGGAATCGATCGAACATGCGACCGAACTTACAAGTCGGTCGGAGTAGAAAATTTTGACGGTAAAGTGTTCTGGAATGGACCTACCTTGTGCAAGGTCGGTCGGTAAGGTCGGTCGGACCAAAATGTTGTTTATGGTTATAAAGATGATATTTGGACATTAGAATATACCTAGGAACATTAGGTAAGTTTATACAATTAATGGAGGTGGAGAAATAATGCAACAAGGTTTGAAAATGCAATTTTACCAAGTCTGTAGCTTTGGTCCGGGACCTAGGTCATGGTTCAAGTCCCGACCAGGGGTGTAAAATAGGCCGAGAGTCACATAAGGATGTGGTCCGGGACTTAGGCCTTGTATAAGGTCCCGGACCACCCCATTTTAAAAGGCCGAGACTTGAGTTAGCATATGGTCCAGGACTTAAGAAGAGGACCAAGTCCCGGACCACTATAAAACATGGTTTTAGGTTATTAAAAGATGTCTAATGATGGGGATTGATGGATAATGATGTTATAAGATTGTGTAGGACGTGTTATGTGAGTAATAGTCACAATTTGGTGGGTGAAAAGTTGAAGTAAAATGAAAGAGTGAAACATGTTAAAATTGTAATGTATGTAACTAAGTTAACGGGGAAAAGTTATAAGCATTAGACATTAAATAATCATGCTACCCCGATGTTAATAAAAGTACATGTAATGTTATCAGTTGTTCGAGAATTGCTCGAGGAACATAAGTGGACGTGGTAAAGTGGACTCCGGTGACAGGTATGGTTTTCTTGCAACCTGTGTCCTACCGGATTACACCGGCTTGTATGCCAATGTGTTTTACTGAGTGTTTGCCACCTTGTAAGATAAAAACATGTAATGAGTTTACAGTAATTCATTTATGTGGCGCCTTTAATCTCCGATACCGCTTAACCTCAAATAAGTGTTAAACCTTAGCTAACTAGAACTAGGAGCACGTGAGAGATCGGTATTCGGAGTTAATGACCCAAACCTTGGGAACGTGCTAACCCCGGCTATGTGTGAGTTAGTTGGATATTGTTGTTGTATGCAAGTGTGTGAACCTCCCTTGTGTGCTTAACTCGGTTATGATACCGTATGGTGTGGGGATGTGGTAGGCTCCATAATGGGTCTCTAACTACTTATTTATAAGTATATATGTACTAATGGGGGGGTGAGGAGTCCGGTATGTTCCGGCCACGCGTGTGAGGACGGGAGTCGATGTCATATCCGGTTCGGCTCTCTTGGTGTATGTATAGGTTGTATTCCAATTTGGTTTCGACCTTCCCTTAGCTTATCCAAAGCTAGTTTACTGACTCACGTCGGGCCACAGGGGCATACAAATGTTATTTCGGTGTGCTTGGGATTACTATATCCGACACACCTTGGGTTTAAGTTAACCGTTCGATATAACTGGACGGTAACGAGGTTAGTAACGAGCTTAGCATGAGATTGGCAATAATCTCTAGGCTCACTATGTATACTAACTATGGTAGAAGGTTCCTTGTGTGAACCGATCTTATGGTGTTTTGTGTTGTTATTGTGCTATGCAATTTCCCTTGCTATGCTATGATATGTATACGTTAGGTGTTTAAATGATTGCGATGTTATTATATGCCGTTGAAACGTGAAAGTGTGTAAGTTTTGCTATGTGAGGAATGATATATGTTGTAAGATATGGAGTGTGTGGATCATGGATATGAATCCCAGTTTGTGATAAGAGGCGTTTAAGGATAACCCGATTAATGGGTAGATGTCGTTTATTAAGGAAGTAGCTCCATTAGAGGAGAAACACTCTAGGAATAATGAATACCATGAGTGACTTATCAAATAAGGATGTATTATCCGTTTATTGAGCCCATTGAGGTGAAATGTTGTGTGTTTGTGTTTACAGTTGCATGCATGATTTAAATATAATTAATCGCATGCTAAGACGACAATTAGTTGTGCGTGGCCCGGTAGCATGTGGGCTGCGGGATTACCATACCAGCAATGGTGCTGAGCCTCTTGGGGCCACCCTTTCTCTCTTTTCCTATTTCAGGTACAGAGAGCTGGAAGCCGTTCGAGAGTAGGACGGGGTAGTCATTGTACATGGGTATTCATTTAAGTGTATATATACAGTAGTGTAGTAAGACCGAAATGTCATCGGCATCAGTTTATAAATACTCGGTATAGTTGAAAGGTGTACGTTGTTGTTGTTGTTAATGGAAAGGGAGTAATGTGTAGTCGCTCGGGAATTTAGCCCATCAGACCGTACAATGTACGTGTATTAGCCTTGTTAGCCACGTGGGTGGTTAACGGCGTGTACACCAACGAGTTGAGTTATTTGATGAGGTGTGTTTTCCGCTGCAGTTTGTTGTTATGTATTTGTTGTTGGATGGGGTGTTACAAAAAGTGGTATCAGAGCGAAGTATCGCTCTGATGACTGAATTACCGAGCTTAGGAAGTACCGACTTAGGATTTTAGTACTTTGGGTTAAGGGTTGAGTGATAGCGTGAGAGATACGCTAGTAAGGAACTACCAGTGAATACTGGAAACCTATTATATCCTTCCCGCCCTCCACAATCCCTGTTTTATAACTTGGGAAAGAACGCCAGAGAGATGGAAGTCCTCTCCTACTCGGGAATACCCGATCTGGCTGTTATTAAATACCTTTAAGGGTACGGGGAACCTGTCATACGGTAGATCCCGAAAACTAGGAATCCCGGAGACGGTCTCCATCTGAATAATGTTAACCACATTTCATAGCGAAGAATGAAGAATCTTGTGTATAGGAGAATAGAATTTCCGGCAACCTGGGTCGACATGCCGAGCAGTCGAGAATAACCAGCTTGCAACGCACCGACCGTGCAACAGGCAAAAATGGATTAATGGAACCCGAGACGATGTCTACGGGACCACAGTTGATAAATAATACCCAACCGTATACCACCAACAAGGGAACTACAACGTAGTGCCCAAATACGTGGAACGGGCTACAAAGAGAATACAATACTAAGAAAAAGGGGCCTCCCAGAATGGGAAACACCCTAGTTGATGATCGTCAAGTGAAGACAGTGAAAGTCACCTAGAAGAGTTATATCAAGGCAGCAAGACAGTGAGGGCCAACAGGCCACTGATGACAGTATGGGTAAAAACAATACCACAACCGGTATGTGTTAAACCGATAGCCAGTTAGCATGGCGCACTTGCCATAGCAAGTGCTGCTATAACAGGGCTGTTCGGAAATTTATAACCACTACAAAGCACTTGGAAAAGTACCATAAAGTTAAATGTGATCGTCATAACAGTGGAAGGGCCTGTTAGCCTAACCTCTGTAATTGTAAGTACACCAGTCAGCAAGGGGCTAGACATGGTTAAGGTAAGAAGATGTTGTGAAACCATGAAAATTTTCTTTCAAACCCAAATTTATCTAAACTCTTTCTTTCAAATCCAAAATTTTCTTTCAAACCAACACTTCTTTCCAATCTTCTTTTAAACCAAACCAGTAAAACCAGGGGCAGTTGATAAGGATACAACAGTGGATAAACTTTCCCTCGATTAAGTTCGGGAAGCATGGAATGAATATTGTCACGGGACAATATAAGGGAGTGGTCAACAGAATACTTCGCCTAGGCGTGTGACGGACACTACGAGTGTACCAACTGTGTTGTGGGACGACCGCACTCCGATAAGAGCATGTGGGCCTGACAGACCTATTTATAGGTTAGTTGGGTAAGTAGCAATGTATCAGTATGATACCCTATATATGTATACGAGTAGAGTCCAGAACACGGGAAGTAGTCGACTCCGTTCTACGGTCAGCAGTGTAAGTCAAACAAGAGCTAAGGATTACCATGAATGGTTGAAGTAAAGGAACCCAGCTAAATTAAAGAGACTGAAGGAATCAGTGAATGTGTCCAAGGAAATATTTAAGATTCAGGAGGTGCGAAGTGCACCGACTGTTATATAAAGACATTGGAGAAGGCGTAGTTTACTGAAAGTACCCATAAGTGCAAGCCAAATGTAATGGCATATTTTAATAACACCCAAGAGCAGTCCTTGAGGGGTATTTGGATTAAACATTGTTGGATGAAGCAATATAATTGAAACGCAACAGTTGAAACAAATACTCGGATTAAACGCTGAAGATAACCTACTCAACAGTAAGACCCTAAGTTGCCAAAGAGACAACTTGGAAGGAATCGTGACGGTAAGGCTTATAAGCCACAACAACTTGTGTTATGTAATGTGATCGGTTGCAGAAATATATGTTACACGAGGAAATAGAGCGGAGAACGAACCACTGCTTTAAGAGTGGGGATACCTCTCGATATTGTGAAACCGCGAGAGTGGTAGTTGTGTGGACCAAGTTCAAGAAATATGTTAGGAATTGACCATGTTGTTATTACCCCAGAATGATTTGAATGAGAATAATACGAAAAGGAAATGTTTGTACCAGTGTGTAGAAAGGAAGAGTGATAAGTCTGATAGCAGCCACCATAGGTGGTGATGCTAAACGAGTAGCGAACAACGCTCAAGGAACATGAAGGCTCAAAAAAAAAGATAGAGTATTCAAAACCCAGTATAATGGCGGAAGCTAATATAAAAGCGAAAGCAGTATAAGTTGATGTTGTATAATGAGTAAGGATACGGTGCGCAATGAGCGACCGTTGTATGAGTATTGTTAGATGATAAAATGGTGAGTGAGCAGAGCCATGCGTTAACCCTAGTGGAGGTACAACAGTAAGTGATAGCAAAGGAACCGAGCAGTAAGCCGGAAGCAAGTGTTGTGTGATAAGAATTTCAGTGAAACACGGTGTAAAATTCCTATTTGCTATCGCATAAGAGATTTACTGTCAAGAGTTTACGCCTCTGCACTCTGTATGACTGAGTGTTTTGGTATTGCACTTGCGCAGTAATGATCGAGTGGGGTAGCTAGGATTTGGGAAATGTTAATTGTGGTGGATGTAGAAAGAAACCTATAATACTATAATGATCAATGCATAGGAAATGCAAGGTCATGCCAATGGAAGAGTCCTTGTACGAAACCAAATGTGGAGGTATGGTTAAGAATAAGTGATAACAGTGGCACTAAATACCCAATGTCGGTATGAAATATACCTCAGGTGTGGGAAATAACCGAGAGAGCACTACGCATTAGATAGTAGCTCAATCTCAACCGACAGTAAGTCGGTAGAAGCAAGTCAATCATTGTGAAATACATAACTGTATACACAGTAGATTGTTATGGAAGTGGATAGAAAGTTTATAACTCACCGAATTCGCTAACGGTAAGAGATACCATGCGTCGGTTGAGAAATCATTCTTCCCAAGATAAGGGTAATATATTGGAGATGTACAATTCAGTAACAGTAACGAATGGGGCAAACTAGCCCTATAATTATCAGAATTGCGCAGCAGAGGCCAGTGAGCCCATGCATCAAAAGCCGAATATACATTGTGAATATGAATAGATGGCTAGTCATCAATGCCTAGAAGCCTCACAGGCCAGGACCGAAACCGGTTATGAGTTAGATAAACTCTAATAAGAATTCTTGGTTTAGGGATTAAACCACCAGTATGGTTAAAATCCTCTAACCAAAACGCATTGTGTACCAGACCGCGTGGAAGTTAAAATACTTCACGACGGCAGAACATTTTAAGCCAATGTTCAGTGACTGATTACGTGGGCGTAATCCCTTTTAAGGGGGGTAGAGCATAAAGCCGCTTAGTGTGTATTACCGTACAAGTGTACGTGATTTGTGTTGTGCATAGCACAAATAATTTGTTATGATGGTTGGCGTGTGTGTTATACAAACATACGCACTCATTTATGGTTAAATTGTGGTAATTGCACACAGAAGATGCGAATACCATTGTGGAAAGTGTGTTTTATTTGGTTAACAGTGTGTGTGAGAGTACAAGTGGATGGGAAAAGAAACTCCCGGGGAACTAAAACCCCGACAGTGCATAAATGTGAAACATGTATCGTATTTTGATAAAAATATGTATATATTTATATAGTGTTTGATTTATGAAGGGGTGTGAGAGCGACATAGAACCTAGTGAGAATTGAATTCCCTAGGTAACTTGAATTAAGTTGGATTTGGGTGATGATTGATAGACGGAGTTCTATCCCTTGGAGATGTAATGATTATGACTAGAAGGATTTAAAGATGGAAATGGATATGCTTGAATTAGTTGTTGGTTGAAAATGAAGTGGGAGGTGAACTTGATTATCATGAGATCAAGGGAAGCCGAACACAAATTGGGGAAGGATAGTTCAACACTGATGCTGATCACATCAGGGTTGGATAACTCTAGAAGCTCCCTGTAAGTGGTCACAAATAACCATGTTAAGGAAGATACAAAGAGCATAAATTGGACTTGGAGTTGTGTTGTTTTCCAAAAGGATTTTCAAATGGTATTTCCAAACAGCCGATTCATATTTTGAATAAAGATTCTCTTATACTTAACCTAGTAAAGAATATTTTTGTAGTACTTGCTCACGAGCTGAGGACGCATGAGCCTTTGTCTTCGGACCGGTGACATGAGAATATATGTTAAAATGTATGTGATTATTTTGACCTCCCAAAGGAACGGGGACCAGAAGGTGTCCATCGCGACCGGGTTTCTGCGGGATCACAGTGTATATGTACTCAACATGGGACTCGAGCCCATGGAGAGATGGAAAAGGTATTTCTGTTTGTTATACATGCTAAGACATGTTGTTGGTATGAGTAATAATATTAATTTAGACCTTGAGTCCTAATGTGGTAGTTTCGAAAGTGTTATGTTATTCAGACCTATGAGTCTAACTGTTGTATTGCTACCCAGACCTGAGAGTCTGAGGTTGTTATGTAAGTGTAATGTTATTAAGGTACCCGGACCGTGAGTCCAAGGTAATCGTGTAAGTATGTTACGATATGGTGATGTATAATGTGGATATGTTGCCTGGACCGTTAAGTCCGAGGTTGGATGTAAAGGGTGGTTGGTAATGGAAGTTAATTTCGAAGTAATTCCCGTATTTTAATCCAATGATGCGTGGAAATGTGAACTTCGAGGACGAAGTTCTTTTAAGGGGGGTAGATTGAAATACCCCAAACCTTGGGATGTTGTTTAAATGTTTAAATATGTTATCTAAAGCTAAAAAGTGCCTTAGGAACATCAGTGCATAGTTTAAACCATAGTTAAAACACAATAAAACACTAAGACACGGTGTGAGCAAAAACATGCTCTAAGCTTGGAGTGAAACTTGGTTAGGACCCAAAGAGCCTACCAAGACTTGATAATATTTAATTATGACTTTATAAGGCTAATTAAGTCCTTAGGAAACCTTGGTAGACAATGAAACCAAACAAAACATAAAAAATACCTTAAAGTCAATAAGACAAAATGTGCTCTAAGCTTGGGATAAATTTGTATAAGACCTAATGGTCATACCTATACCTTATAAATGTTAATGAACATATTAAATCAATTACCAAAGAAAACCAAGCTTGAAAACAAGTTAAAACACAAAAAGTGCTTTAAGGATCTTAAAGCACGTTTTTGAAAAATTGTCTTGTAAATGAGTTTTGAATGGCTGAATGTCCATCATTACTCTTTAATTAACATGTGTACTATATAGTATCACATTTGGAAGTCTATATCAATGGGAAATCAAAAATTTCACTTCTATGTGCCTTGTTTTTGTGAATAGTGATTTTATAAGCTAGTTTGTAACATATGTGGTTATAAGTAATTTAATTGGTCAACAAAGACTATTATACCCCTAGGTGATATAAGGGGCCGGTTTTCATGTGTGACTCACCACATTTGAACAAAAAAATAAGTTAAGTAATGACAAAGCAAAAGTACTATTTGCTTTTAGCTTAAATATCTCCAAAAGCAAGTTTTATCTTCATTCTCTCATTTCCCTTCACTTCCAACGTCTTCTACCTCTCTTCTTTCTGTTCTCACGGTGATGCTACAGCAACAGCACCAAATGCCATCTTCCATTGCCAATATTTCTTAGCTCACTTAACCAAATCAAAAACAAACACCACCAATCTCTTCCTCTCATCAAGCTCTTAAATTCTATCCTTTCAAAATCCCAAGAGCTCCATTTCGGTGCCAAGAGGAATCACCATGGGAGGAGCTTGAGCTTGTGTTTCTACATATTATTACTCTCCTTTGTTTCAAGGTAAGGAAACTCAAAGAAAAATGAAGTTTCCTTCATGTTTTTACCTTGACCGAAAATCACCATTAATGGTGCTCATTGTGTTGCTTTGTTCTAGCTCCATTTGAATCTTTCAAGGACTTGGTGGAGTCCTCTCTTGGTAGATATTCCAATTCCCTTCAAACCAAGGTAAAACAACTATCTTAATGCTCTTTGAACAATGTAAAACCTAGGGTTTACAATGAGATTAAGCTTGGAGCTTGAATACTCATCACATTGTTTGTGTAATGTTTAGAAGTTGACAAGCAACTCAGCTTAGCCAATTTTTAAACAAGGAAACAAGAAAGAAGTTTGTGAGGAAAAGAGGTAAATGCTATCTCAATGTGGTTTAATGCCTTAGGAGAAATGAGCTTATAATGCTTGCTAAACTACCTAAAGAGCAAATGGTGAATGACTTAGTAAAGTGTTCTCAAGGAGACTAGTAAAAGAACATATGTCTTGGCGTGTGTAATTGCAAGTCAAAGGCATATATATTGTGGAAATTCAGTGTTTAAGTTTAACGTATTTAAGGGCCTAAGAGCCATGTTATTTAAGGGCCTAAGCGCCAAGCAATTTAAGCTTATGCACTATATTGTGATGTAGTGCTAAATGTGAAGTTTGTGTATAAAATGTGTTTGATGGATTTTAGGTGTTCTTGAATGAAATAAGGTAAAAACCTAAGTGTTTGGATGTGAGTATATACAAGAGAAGCTATGGCCAAATTTGGAAAATGTGTAAGAAGTTCTAGGTGTTTTAGTAAGTTTGGTGGGTTAGGTAAGAAGTGAAAAAGGAGATTTATTAGTAAGAAAAGAAGTTTGAGAGATGATGTTAAGTGTAGAGGAAACACCTTGGAGTAGTGGTCATCATTGGTGAAATACCACTTAGAAGTCTTAAGGAGGAAACATTCCAAGTGCTAAGAATTTTGTAAGAAATTTTGAATGATAAATGGTTTGTGTGATTTAAAGAGTTTAGTACATGGCTAAAGGTGTTTTGAAGTGCCCAAATGAGGTTAGGGTGTACTAGGTTATATGGGGTGAAGTTTGGAGATGAATGTAAAAAGGAAAACAAGGGTCTGGGGCAGACCGAACTTGCGACCGAACTTGCAAGTTCGGTCGAGCCCAGTTTACCCTGCGAGAATTAGTTTCTGGAATGGACCGACCTTGGGGACCGGACTTGCAGGTCGGTCGGCTTGTATTTTCTGTACAGAATAAGTTACTGGAATCGACCGAACATGCGACCGAACTTACAAGGTCGGTCGGAGTAGAAAATTTTGACGGTAAAGTGTTCTGGAATGGACCGACCTTGTGCAAGGTCTGTCGGTAAGGTCGGTCGGACCCAAAAATGTTGTTTATGGTTATAAGATGATATTTGGACATTAGAATATACCTAGGAACATTAGGTAAGTTTATACAATTAATGGAGGTGGAAAATAATGCAACAAGGTTTGAAAAATGCAATTTTACCAAGTCTGTAGCTTTGGTCCGGACCTAGTCATGGTTCAAGTCCCGGACCAGGGTGTAAAATAGGCCGGAGTCACATAAGGATGTGGTCCGGGACTTAGCCTTGTATAAGGTCCCGGACCACCCCATTTTAAAAGGCCGAGACTTGAGTTAGCATATGGTCCGGACTTAAGAGAGGACCAAGTCCCGGACCACTATAAAACATGGTTTTAGGTTATTAAAAGATGTCTAATGATGGGGATGATGGATAATGATGTTATAAGATTGTGTAGGACGTGTTATGTGAGTAATAGTCATCATTTGGTGGGTGAAAAGTAAGTAAAATGAAAGAGTGAAACATGTTAAAATTGTAAAGTATGTAACTAAGTTAACGGGGAAAGTTATAAGCATTAGACATTAAATAATCATGCTACCCCGATGTTAATAAAAGTACATGTAATGTTTCAGTTGTTCGAGAATTGCTCGAGGAACTAAGTGGACGTGGTAAAGTGGACTCCGTGACATGAAGTATGGTTTTCTTGCAACCTGTGTCCTACCGAATTACACGGCTGGTTGCCAATGTGTTTCTGAGTTTTTGCCACCTTGTAAGAAAAAACTGTAATGAGTTTTACATAATTCATTTAGGTGGCGCCTTTAATCTCCGATACCGTTTAACCTCAAATAAGTGTTTAAACCTTAGCTAACTAGAATAGGAGCACGTGGGAGATCGGTATTCGGAGTTACGACCAAACTTGGGACGTGCTAACCCGGCTATGTGTGAGGAGTTGGATATTGTTGTTGTATGCAAGTGTGTGAACCTCCTTGTGTGCTTACTCGGTTATGATACCGTATGGTGTGGGGATGTGGTAGGCTCCATAATGGGTCCTCTAACTACTTATTTATAAGTATATATGTAATAATGGGGGGGGGTGAGGAGTCCGTATGTTTCCGGCCACGCGTGTGAGGACGGGAGTCGATGTCATATCCGATTCGGCTCTCTTGGTGTATGTATAGGTTGTATTCCAATTTGGTTTCGACCTTCCCTTAGCTTATCCAAGCTAGTTTACTGACTCACGTCGGGCCACAGGGGCATACAATGTTATTTCGGTGTGCTTGGGATTACTATATCGACACACTTGGGTTTAAGTTAACCGTTCGATATAATTGGACGGTAAGAGGTAGTAACGAGCTTAGCATGAGATTGGCAATAATCTCTAGGCTCACTATGTATACTAACTATGGTAGAAGGTTCCTTGTGTGAACCGATCTTATGGTGTTTTGTGTTGTTATTGTGCTATGCAATTTCCCTTGCTATGCTATGATATGTATACGTTAGGTGTTTAAAATGATTGCGATGTTATTATATGCACGTTGAAACGTGAAAGTGTTGTTAAGTTTTGCTATGTGAGGAATGATATATGTTGTAAGATATGGAGTGTGTGGATCATGGATATGAATCCCAGTTTGTGATAAGAGGCGTTTAAGGATAACCCGATTAATGGGTAGATGTCGTCTATTAAGGAAGTAGCTCCATTAGAGGAGAAACACTCTAGGAATAATGAATACCATGAGTGACTTATCAAATAAGGATGTATTATCCGTTTATTGAGCCCATTGAGGTGAAATGTTGTGTGTTGTGTGTTTACAGTTGCATGCATGATTTAAATATAATTAATCGCATGCTAAGACGACAATTAGTTGTGCGTGGCCCGGTAGCATGTGGGCTGCGGGATTACCATACCAGCAAAGGTGCTGAGCCCCTTGGGGGCCACCCTTTCTCTTCTTTTCCTATTTCAGGTACAGAGAGCTGGAAGCCGTTCGAGAGTAGGACGGGGTAGTCATTGTACATGGGTATTCATTTAAGTGTATATATACAGTAGGTGTAGTAAGACCGAAATTGTCGTCGGCATCAGTTTATAAATACTCGGTATAGTTGAAAGGTGTACGTTGTTGTTGTTGTTAATGGAAAGGGATAGTAATGTGTAGTCGCTCGGAAATTTAGCCCATCAGACCGGTACAATGTACGTGTATTAGCCTTGTTAGCCACGTGGGTGGTTAACGGCGTGTAACACCAACGAGTTGAGTTATTTGATGAGGTGTGTTTTCCGCTGCAGTTTGTTGTTATGTATTTGTTGTTGGATGGGGTGTTACAAAATCACTTAGCTTCTGGTGCCACGGCCTAGACGCTTGTTTCAAACCATACAAGGACTTTCTTAGTTTGCAAACTTTACCAGAATGCTCTAGTTTATGCACTTCAGGAATCTGCATATATACATCCTCTAACAAATCACCATGAAGGAAGGCATTGTTCACATCTAATTGAGTTATTTTCCTATTTGATTTTACTGCAACAGAAACTAGAGCTTTTATAGTAGTGAACTTTACCATCGGAGAAAACGTCTCCAAATAATCAATTCCAAATTTTTGAGTAAAACCTTTAGCGACTAACCTAGCCTTAAATCTTTCTAATGAGCCATCTGCATGGTATTTAATTCTGTATACCCACTTGCATTTAACTATTTTCTTTCCTGGGGGAGGTCAACAATATCCCATGTTTTGTTTTTATCGAGGGCTCTAAATTCTTCAGACATGGCCTCTACCCACTTCGGATTTTTAACAGCATCAGCAAATAAAGTGGGTTCAACTTGATCAGATAATTCAGTAGAAAAACAAATATAATCAACTCCCTGATCAGAAATCATGCACTGTTTTCCTCCATTAAGATCAGAAGAAACGATTGTATCACAATCAGAAACACAAACAAAACTCAAATCAGAATCAGTTGTGTCACATGCTTGAGCAAGATTGCAAGAGGATTTAGAGATTCTAGCTGATAAGATCTGAGAGAAAAGGTCAGAAGATGACTTATCTTTTTCTGGCTCCCTGTAGGTTTGTCCCACGATGTAATCCTCAAGATACTTGGGTGGATTCCTTTCTCTGGTGGATCGTCTGAGAGAGCCTTCTGTCTGTGTTTCTTCATTGCTGCTAAGATCATCTTGATTGGGTTCTGGACAGATTGCTGGGTTCACCGGGTTTATGTCCTCATTGTCAGTGGCATCTACTGGTTCTGCATCCATATTCAAGTCTATCCTTTCTGGATTGTTTTGTTCCACTGTTCTGGATGAACTTTTGCTCCTTTCAACATTTTCATCAGACTCATAAACAAAAACATCAGCATTATCAGTGGCAACATGATCATTATTGTTTGACAGAACCGAACCACTCATGAAGGGGTAAAGGTTTTCCTGAAAAACAACATCTCTATTGCAAATGATTTTATTATTGTCTAAATCTAGGAGTTTGTACCCTTTCTTTCCTTGTAGATAACCGAGGAAAACACATTTGACAGATTTTGATGCAAATTTATCATGTTGTGACTTGTTTATGTTTGCAAAGCACAAGCACCCAAAGCATCTTAGTTCATGATAATCAGGCTTATCACCATAAATCAATTCAAAAGGACTCTTATTCTTAATGCTACTGAGAGGCATTCGGTTTATTAAGTAGGTTGCAGTTAAAACACTTTCTCCCCAGAATTTTAAGGGCAACCCTGAATGAAACATAAGGGCCCTTGCTGTTTCGAGTATATGTCTATGTTTACACTCCACAACGCCATTTTGCTGTGGAGTGTAAACATACGTAGTTTGGTGTAAAATCCCGTTTCTCTTAAGAAAATCAGCAGCATCATGAGAACTTCCAAGTTCGAAGGCATTATCAGTTCTTAAAATTTTTACCCTTTTTCCAAACTGTTTTTCAATCATACCAAGAAAAAGAACTATAAGATTGAAAGACTCATATTTGTTGCTGCATAGATGGGTCCATGTGGCTCTACTCTTGTCATCGACAATCGTGAGAAAATATGCATTCTTATCATGTGTTTTTATTTTGTATGGACCCCACAAACCTACATGAATCAATTCAAAAATGTCATGGCTCTTAATGCTACTGTTTTTGAAAGGGAGTCTATGGGATTTTGATCTACAGCATGATTCACATACAAGCTGACTGGTTTTCTCCACTGAATTGATAAGATCAAGATCTAGGAGTTTATCCTTGGGAATATGTCCCAACCTATGGTGCCATAGACTAACTTTGTCACGGAAATCAAAACCTTACAAGCCTATTTTCACATGCTAAAGATGTATGTCTTTCTTCATTCTTTCTACCACAGTACCAATCCAAGACATACAACCCTTTGTACAACTTTCCAATTCTAACGGGTTGGTTCTTCTTAAAGTCCTGATACAAACAGGATTGAGAGTCAAACAACAACTGGCCATTTAAGTCCTCAGATAATTTACTAACTGATATAAGATTAAATTTGAATGAAGGGACAAAGAGAACATGTTTTAATCTAATCAGAGGACCAATCTTGATTTCCCCTATGAATTTAACAAGCTGTGGGTGTGAAATACCCCAAACCTTAATATATTAATGAACTATCTAATTAGGATATACTAAGGCTAGAACGTGCCTTAGAAACATTAGAAGAAGTGTTAAATGTTGGGATAAAACTACACGTTAATATATATAATTTATAGCAAACTAATAGGCAAGTGCACCTATTCGGAGTAGTATAACAAGTGTCGTATCCACAGGGAAATTGTTCAATTATCCTAGTCCTGGTAGTTAATAAAAACTGTAAAAAAAAAGGGGTTTAGCCGGAGGCAAGCTTGATTTGTTGTTGGATTAGTACAGAAATATTAAAAACAGTAAAAACAGGTAAATTAGTTGATGTGGATGGAAAAAGGTATCATAGGATAGCGGGGGAATTACCTAAATTACTTAAACAGATTTATAACCTTGTCTCAATTATTTATTGTCTATTAGAGTTAATAATTGTCAGTTACGAACTCTTAGTTATAGCCTCAGTATTTTCCTGCTCAATCCGGAATGTAAATACCAAGGTTAATTCCTTTGTGGTACTTAGACTATCTCAAAATCATATGTTGATAGTTACCATTAAAATGCAGTTGTTTGTCACGCAAAGCATTTAACAATATTTGCTGAAAGGAATTAAAATAGGTTTAACAAGAGAGACAGGTGATAAATACTGTTTTACGTAATATTAGAATCAAACCCCCATCCTAGGATACAAATGAAAATTACTCAGACATTAACGGGAATAAGAAGATAGCACAGATAGATTTAGACATTAATTCAGAGAAAGAGCGGGTCTGCTCTTCTATTTCTTTTGTTTCTGCGTGAGTATGGGGTGTTGTGGTGTTACGGGAAAAAATGAATGGAAGAGAATGGATGAGTGTGGTGAATGATTTCTTCAGTCTCCCGTCGTGGTGCAGTTTATTTATGGTAGAAGGACTAGGTTTATATAGAGGCAGAGGATGAGGTTGATGATAGAGCTGGAGAGGAGACAGAACTGAGATTGATTGGAGACAGACGCGTGAGGGATTTAAGGCAGGCGCCTGATATGGTTTAATGGAGCAGTTCGACATGTCTGTAGGCGCCGCAAAGGAAGAAGCAATTGGGCAATTGGGGAAGACGGTCGGCGAACAAAACTAGTCGCGTTAATTTCTATATCTGCGTTGCATTTACACGCGTCCTTGTTTGTGTCCGTCCATTTTTCCACGGACATATTTCTTCCATACACACGTCCGCCCCTTGTCCTGGCTTAATCCCACGGACTTAATTCTGCAAATGGTTGCGTCCGGGTTTGTGTCCGCCCTTTTAGGGCCGGACGTCTCTGAATTGTCCATCCCCTGTCCGGGTTTATTTCCACGGACATACCTTGCTCACGTCCTCCCTCTGTCCGGCTTTGTTTGGGCGGACAAGACACGGACAGCATGTCTCACGTCCGGCCTTCTGTCCGGCTTTGTTTGGGCGGACAAGACACGGACACAAGTCTTTGACTTGTTTTCTTTTGCGAACTTTGACCGGCTCTAGCTTCTTCGTTTGGACTCCGTTTTTTGAGCCGTTTGCGCCTATGCGTTCGTCTCTTCGTCTACTTTCATCTTAGCTTGGTTTTCCTCATGTTTAACCAATGAATTTGTGAGATAATCAATAAAACATAAACTAGAGGAAAACATACAATAAGTGAGAAATGAGCAAGAAAAGTGCTGATATAATATATGAAATACACCCATAAAACATGCTCATTTAGACACTTATCACACCCCCACACTTACCTTTTGCTTGTACTCAAGCAAATCCATGTACCCATGCAAGTAGGGAATGCTCAATACTAAAAAAATATTATTATGAAGGGTAGGATAAACAGGTGAACAGTACATGATCTTTAAACTTTTCGAGGAGTGTGATCCATCAACTGCTGGTGGCACAGGTGTACTCAGGGTAAAAATAAAAATTAGAGTTTCGGGGTATGATCCGGAGTACTTCAATGCTTCTTAGTTAAGGTGACTTTGAGAACTTTTACCATGGCCAACTTCTCTCAAGAATGGGCATTGAGGAGAAAACAAAAGGAAAAATAGATTTATGCATGTGTTTCACTTTTGCATAAGAGATGAGAAGATAATATGTAGGCATCAAGCCTTTGTTTTTAAGAACACTCAACTCTCTTTGTTGGTTACCAATGGTGTCTCGCAAGTCCCTTATTTGTTTTTTTATTTTATTTTGACAGAGAAGCACCCCTTAGCAATCCCTAAGAGAGAAGACAGAAGGAACCCCTGAGCGATAAAAATCCAACCATTGCAGATCATTTGGTCATACCGCATAAAAATGCTCCTCAAAAGTAATCAAAATTTTAAAATTTGTACCATTTATCCCACAATTCATAACAATATTTATTCTTAAAGAGAACAACCCACATATAAGGGGTCCACGATATTGAATTTGGAAAAACGCAAGATTAGCAGAGAGATTAAGCATTTAAGCATAAAAAATCACCGAAAAAGGCACACTCCCCCACACTTAAATTGAACAATGTCCTCATTGTTCACCAGAAAAACAAGGGAAAGTTTCAGAAGACCTTTTCGGTAAGTAGATAAAATAGAGAAAAACAAAGGTCACAAATAAAACATTTAAGCACATAAACGCTCCTCTGCAGATTTTATTTAAATAAAGCCATAATAAAAGAAACTTGGGGTCTTACACTGACTACCCCTGAGATTGTTATTGCTAGCGTTAAGGGAGTTCCCCCACACGTAGCTTTACCTCAAGTAGCGTAGCTTGGTTCGGCTGTAGACATGAAGTTGCACTTGCATAAGACACTAGAAGCAACCATGCTATAAACGGGTAGAGTTAGCAAAAACAAATTTAAAGAGAGCATGAAAATTAAAAGAGCAAAACAAATAAAAGAAAAGTCATCCGGTTGCCTCCTTGGAAGCGCCCTTCTTTAATTAACGTCTTTGCTAGACGCTTTGTTGTTAGATCAAACCTGGGGTGGTGGTTTATGAGGAGTAGATCCAAAGCATGACTCGATGTATTTTGGTGTCCACCGGGATGCATGTTTTCTTTTCTATCCCCGCTCTTCATCCGGGATGGTGTGGTATCTCTGTAATGGACATCCTCCGAAGGTTATAAAGAGAAGTGGGGATGATGAGATTGAGTGTCCCGCACAAACTTGAGATCCTGGATTTTGGTATCTGGAGACCTTCCTGATGCAACTCCAGCTTTTCATTATAAGCTTGAAGGTGATTGTTTCCCTGGGCTACCCAAATGTGGACGTCGGCTGTGGCAAAGAGAAAGGTCGTCCCAAGGATGAGGGGTGTTTATGGAGTTCTCTTCGTCGTTCCAAATGACAAAATCGCATGAAGTATAAGTGTTCCACTTTGATGATAACATCCTCTACCACTCGCTTGGGTAAGTTACCGAACCACTCCCCAGTTTAAGGGTCATCTTAGTCTTTTTTCATTTCGCCAATTCCCGGAGCCTTTTGAAAGTGGAAGGGGCATCAAATTTATGGAGGCACCCAGATCCATAGGGAGTATGGAAATGAGGTGCTACAATTGTTACTGATGGTGAAGCTGCCCGATCATTGCATTTCGAAGTATGTGGTTGTTTCAGAATAGCTGAGCAAGCTACATTGAAGAAGGTACCGTTACCGACTTCGGCCATTTAGTTTGTTGGAGATAAGGTGTTTGAGGAATTTGGCGTAGTTTGGCATTTTGGCAATGAGGTCTACAACACTGTATGTTTGACGTTTAGTTTTTTCCAGCATTGCCAGAACTTACCATATTCCATTATCCAATTTTCTGCTTTTGGAGTCGGTGGGGAAATGGTAGGCGGTTCTTTGTGGAGAAGGTTTGGAGTTGATGGATAGATGAGAATGCTGGGAGATGTCTTTTTTCTGTTGGAACCTTAACTCTTTCTTCACTATCCTCTTTGGATTCTTCTGACCTTGCGGACGTGAATCTCATCGTTTTTCTACCGCTTCTCAAGGTTAGCCGCTTTAAACCTCTTCTTCTTCTTCTTCAAAATCAACTTTTGCATTTTTCGGAGCCGGCCACCAAGTCCTTAAGGTAGGTATTCCTCGGACTGAATACGATTTTTATAGACTGTGGCGGTGCTTTCCAATTCGCTACATTCCTTTTGAAGTTTCATTGCGATTACCCACTCTGAGGGAAGGGTGAAGTCTGGACCTGAACTGTTTTAGCAACCTTCTTCTTTTCTTCACCGTGTTCCTTCACATAGATGCATTTGGCTTGCTCTCTTGGATTTGGCTCCGTTTGGCTGTGGGAGAGCCCCAGGCGGTCTTCGTAGCAGATGTTCTGCAATTTGATTTGAAGTTACCTTCGTTTTTTTGGTGAAGGCTTCTTGCGCAGAAAGCTGGTTTTCCGAGTCATGGACATGTAACCCTTCATCATCTCTTTGAGTTCTGCGTTTGGATCAACAAGGATAAGATGGTTGTTGTTGTTGCTGTAAGAACCTGGAGGGGCACCTTGTGCTTCGTATAACCCATATTAAGAGTTTGGTTGGGGTCTATTTCCCTGATAGGTATTGGAACTGTTGTTCTGCTCTCCTTGGTTCTGATCATTGTTTTTCCATGAGAATTCGGGTGATTTCTCCATGCTAGTTTTGTGTTGAAGTTATTGTTGTAGGAATTACCGGGCGGTTTCCTATGATTGTACTCTTCGTACTGGTTTTCCTTCGCATTGATGATTTCATGAGGACCTCGCATATGGCACATCCTTCTGGTGATGAATTTGTAGGTGGGGAGCTATTGTCTTTAAATTTCGTTCTGTGATGTTGTTACTTTTCCCCATCTTTGCAAGGGACGAGATTTGAGCAATAATGATCCTTAGGCTCAACATGGAGTTAGGCCTGCTGCTCGTGGCGTTCTTCCTTTGGATCTCGTCCCTGTCTTGTATTGCCCATGGTTTCGAGGTTCATCCCTTCTTGAGGAGATTTCATCATGAAACTTCCTCCTGCAGAGGAATTTATCGAGTAGTCGGTTTTTCCATCATCCAGGCCAGTTGAAGAATGACCTGGCAGAGGGATTGATCGTCGAGTACCATGGTCGGAACACTTCATCAGCTATCCTTAAATCTGTCCCATGCGTCGTACAATGTTTCTCCTGGTTCTTGACAGAATGTGTTTTGATTTCCCGATCAATTGCCTTGTTCTACTGGTTGGGTAGTATTTGGCAAGGAACTTCTAGTGCCATTTGCAGCCATGTATGGATTGATCGGGAGGGAAGACTTCGGTACCAACCTGTTTGCCGAATCCGACAACGAGTGAGGAAATAGTTGTAGACGGATTCTTTCTTTGACGTTTGCGCGGTTTGACCAAAGGAATTAACAGATCTAGGAGAGACCTTAAATGAATTTGGGGCTTCATCTGGATTCGCGCCACTAAACTTGCCAGATCCCGGCCTGCGGTGATTGTAGTGGGTTTTGAAAGCCCATCGTCTGGCTTCTTGCGGTGTTAGTTTGGGGAGAACTATGGCTGATGCCCTTCCCTCGGTATCCTGGTTGGTGGTATCAGAGAGGGCACGGTGTTCTGGTTGATTTGGTTGATTTCTGGTCCATTTCTTCTATACACTTGGTTATTAGCCATGTCTTGATTTCTCAGGTTTCTTCCGTAGCATTAAATAAAGTGCGCTCGGGTTCGGTCTCGGACTGATAGGTGGAGAACCTCGGGTTTCGGTGTTTGGCATGCACAGAAGATACTTTGTGGTTTGTCATAAACTGCGAAATTAATTAGTAATAGATAAAGAACAGGAGAGATATTTTTTAGGCTAATAAACGTTAATTAAACACACTATATATTTTTTTTATATTTTTTAATTAATTTTGTTTTTCTATTTTATTTAACAAGAGTAAAATGACAGAAAATAAGTGACAAGGGAATTTAAAGAACTGAATTTAAATGTTAGTAGTTAGAGTACTGGAATTTAAATGACAGAAAATTAAATGACAGAAATTTAATGTTAGTAATTAGTGTACTGAAAATTAAAGGACAGAAATTAAATGACAGAAATTTAAGGTTAGTAGTTAGAGACTGAAAATTAAAATGTTAGAAGTTAATTACTGAAATTTAAAGGACAATGGAAATTAAATGACTGAAAAATAAATGACAATAAAATAAAGAGCTGAAATAAAATGTCAGAAGTTAGATGTCCGAAGTTAGATGTCCGAAATTAAACAAACAACAAAATAATATAAAAAAATATTACAGTATAGCAAGTGAACTACCGGAAACTAGGGAAATTGATGGAATCAATTTCCCCGGCAACGGCGCCAAAAACTTGTTGGGATAAAACTACACGTTAATATATATAGATTTATAGCAAACTAATAGGCAAGTGCACCTATTCGGAGTAGTATAACAAGTGTCGTATCCACAGGGAAATTGTTCAATTATCCTAGTCTTGGTAGTTAATAAAAACTGTAAAAAAAAGGGGTTTAGCCGGAGGCAAGCTTGATTTGTTGTTGGATTAGTACAGAAATATTAAAAACAGTAAAAACAGGTAAATTAGTTGATGTGGATGGAAAAAGGTATCCTAGGATAGCGGGGGAATTACCTAAATTACTTAAACAGATTTATAACCTTGTCTCAATTATTTATTGTCTATTAGAGTTAATAATTGTCAGTTACGAACTCTTAGTTATAGCCTCAGTATTTTCCTGCTCAATCCGGAGTGTAAATACCAAGGTTAATTCCTTTGTGGTACTTAGACTATCTCAAAATCATATGTTGATAGTTACCATAAAAATGCAGTTGTTTGTCACGCAAAGCATTTAACAATATTTGCTGAAAGGAATTAAAACAAGTTTAACAAGAGAGACAGGTGATAAATACTGTTTTACGTAATATTAGAATCAAACCCCCATCCTAGGATACAAATGAAAATTACTCAGACATTAACGGGAATAAGAAGATAGCACAGATAGATTTAGACATTAATTCAGAGAAAGAGCGGGTCTGCTCTTCTATTTCTTTTGTTTCTGCGTGAGTATGGGGTGTTATGGTGTTACGGGAGAAAATGAATGGAAGAGAATGGATGAGTGTGGTGAATGATTTCTTCAGTCTCCCGTTGTGGTGCAGTTTATTTATGGTAGAAGGACTGGGTTTATATAGAGGCAGAGGATGAGGTTGATGATAGAGCTGGAGAGGAGACAGAACTGAGATTGATTGGAGACAGACGCGTGAGGGATTTAAGGCAGGCGCCTGATATGGTTTAATGGAGCAGTTCGACATGTCTATAGGCGCCGCAAAGGAAGAAGCAATTGGGCAATTGGGGAAGACGGTCGGCGAACGAAACTAGTCGCGTTAATTTCTAGATCTGCGTTGCATTTACACGCGTCCTTGTTTGTGTCCGTCCATTTTTCCACGGACATATTTCTTCCATACACACGTCCGCCCCTTGTCCTGGCTTAATTCCACGGATTTAATTCTGCAAATGGTTGCGTCCGGGTTTGTGTCCGCCCTTTTAGGGCCGGACGTCTCTGAATTGTCCGTCCCCTGTCCGAGTTTATTTCCATGGACATACCTTGCTACGTCCTCCCTCTGTCCGGCTTTGTTTGGGCGGACAAGACACGGACAACATGTCTCACGTCCGGCCTTCTGTCCGGCTTTGTTTGGGCGGACAAGACACGGACACAAGTCTTTGACTTGTTTTCTTTTGCGAACTTTGACCGGCTCTAGCTTCTTTGTTTGGACTCCGTTTTTCGAGCCGTTTGCGCCTATGCGTTCGTCTCTTCGTCTACTTTCATCCTAGCTTGGTTTACCTCATGTTTAACCAATGAATTTGTGAGATAATCAATAAAACATAAACTAGAGGAAAAACATACGATAAGTGAGAAATGAGCAAGAAAAGTGCTGATATAATATATGAAATACACCCATAAAACATGCTCATTTAGACACTTATCATTAAACAACAATTTACACCAAAACATGCTTTAGGAACAATTAGAGAAAAAGGTGTTTTAAAGAGCACAAATAAATTAGGGAACTACCAATAAGTTTCAAGAGATTTCAAATGTGAAATACCTCTAAGATTAGTAATACGCATTAAGCGGAATTTGCGTTTAAACCGAAAATGCACCTTAGAGCACAAAAATGTGCTTTAAAGGAAAATGTGTTTTAAGAAACCATAGAGATTTCATGACCTCAATAAGGATCCAAAGTGAATTCATAAGTCTTATAATCAAGCTAAGAACATTATTAAACCATTACCAAAGAAAACCAAGCTCAAAAACAACTCAAGACAAAAATATGCCATAAAACCCCCTTAAAGCATATTTTGGATATATTGTCTTAAGAATGAGTCTTGGATGGTTTTAAAGGCTTGATTTTATGTGAATGTACTAAAAGAAAATAATAAAATTATTTGCAAAGCAAACCAAACTCTAAAAAGAGTTAAGACACAAAAAGGAGCCCGAAAACTCCTTAAAACGTGTTTTTGCGAATTGTCTTCGAAATTGGTTTTGAGTGGCTAGTTGGCCTTGTATACAGACTAAAATACATGTATACTGCCTAATATAATATTAGGAATTTAATTTGAAGATTTTACCAAAAATTTTATAAATATAATATTTAACGTGAATAGTAACCTCAAATAGTGCCCATTTAGTCAAATATTGACCAAGAATGGTCAATGGTCAAAATTTGACCATCCTTGGCTGAGTGAAATCGACATGGGCAAGAGGAGAAGGCCAGCTGCACAATAATGCTACGTAAAGCAACTAATGAGTCATTTGGAAATTACTATTCACACTTTACTTTACATTATAATATACCTTACTTTTTCCCTTCTTCATTTACCTTTCACGATGCCATTCCTTCCTTTTCTTTATCCCAACCGATTTTACTTCCTTCCCAGCTCTTTCAACGTGTGTACATGAACAAGGAAGAAACCATGCAAAGTTAATTAACTAAGGTAATGAGTTTAAGCTTGTTTTAGCTCATTTTTCACACCTTATCTTGTAGAAATCATAACATTCTCATCTTAAGTCCAAATCACAAGCTTGATAGCTCGTTGGAATCCTCTTTCAAAGAGCTTTACAACCATAGCTCATGAGCCCCCAGATTCTCAGGAAAACCACGAAGAAGTGCCTTTGATTCTCGAGGTAAAACATTGCCTTCTTGGAAACTCTTTGTTCTTTCATTTTCATCAAGGCCGATGCCTAGGGTTACTAACCCATATTATTCTTCATCTTATTCTATATTTTGGAGCCAATTTCTCTAGCAAATTGCTGTCAAAATTTCTAAGGAAATCAAGCTTAAATATTAAGCTAATGGTTAATATACAAGGTAAATCCTACAACTACCTATTTCAAGGTTCTAATTGTTGATCTATATATGATCTAAAATTTGTTCATCTTATTATTTATTGCCGAAATTTTGGTGATTAATCATTTTTGCTTATTAAAAGTTAATGATTATTAAATCTAAGAATAGATTTATACTCCTTATGATATAAGCTTTAAATAAGCTATCATAATATACAAGAAAAATTCATATACTATAATTTATATGGTGGCCAAAATTAAGGGTATTAATTGAGTTAGAAAAATATCTAACTTAGTTAAATTAAAGGAATTAGTATAATTAAGAGTAATATGTAAAATTTAAGAAGTTTTAGTACCTAATGGTGATTACCGAAAATATATGAGGTCAATATGGAATTTTTGAGAGTTTAGATGATGAGAAAATAATTGTAGAATTAAGTTTACAATTTATAAGAGTTTATAAGTGTTATAAGGAATTTATAAGGTTTTTGGTATATTTAAGTTAATAAAAGATGGTATATATATACTAAACATTAGATAATTAAATCTGGTGATTTAGAGATGTTTAAAATGATTTTTGATGTTCAAAATCTGTAGGAAAATTAGTTACGAAAATTAGAAATTAATTAGAGTTAATTGGTTAATAAATGAGTTAGGATAAAAGAAAAGACCACAAGGGTAAAATGGTAATTTCCCTGGTCAAACTGGTCAAACTGGTCAAACTTGGTCAATGAAGTTTGTAAATGTTTAGAGGAGCTAGAATAAAATTTGTAGCAAAAGATTAGATATTAAAAGGATAAAGGAATAAAAAGTTAAGTTAAATTAACTTTAGGGGTAATTGTAAATAATGGAAAGTTAGGGGGTTTGACCATAAAAGACTGGTCAAACTTGGGTATATTTTGGTAATTGACCAAAAGTATAAAAAATTAATTAAATAAGACTTTGGAAGAAATTAGAAATAAAAATAACAAGTTTAGAACTTATTATAGTAAAATAGAGATTAAGAGAAAACTATGGGTAAGTAATGTAAATAACACATTTTATGTGTTTAGAAGGTTAAGGAAATTAAATAAAGAATTTAGAAACAAGTTGTAAAAGAAACAGAGTTAAGACGGGTTAAACGAGACCCGTATATAACTTAAGGTATACGAGGGGTATACCCGTAATTTAATAAGTATAGGAGAAATCAATACTTAAGTATTTTTAATGAAAATACAAGTTATATTGGAAAAAAATAAATACGTATGATACGGAGTATCATCACGTATACGAAAATTTTGTGTACATGAATAGTACTCGTATACGTGAATAGTAAATACGTATACATGAATAGTAAATACGTATACATGAATAGTAATACGTATAATGAATAGTCAAATACGAGACGTATATGAATAGTAAAATACGTATGTGAATAGTGAAATACGGTGAATAGTAAAATACGAGGCCGTATAAATGAATAGTGAATACGAGACCGTATAAATGAATAGTGAAATACGGATGAATAGTGAAATAATGAATAAAAAATACAAAACCTAATACAAGGTCCGTATAAGTCTAAAGTTGCTAACTGTGCAACTAAATAACTGCTAACGACGTTAGTATGTTAATGAATTAGAATTGAGCTTGAAAACGCTCCTAAATGAACGAACCCGTTTAACGGTATACTATTATACCCGGGTTAACCTAGGAAGAGGTTTAAGTTGAAAAGAGAACCAAATTAGTTCTAAGACACAGGATACTAATACTAGTTCTGGTTACAGATCTAGATAGTCAGAGGCGTTCGGCGGATTAGGCGAACGTGGGATTAAGAGCTAGCCAATCTCCGGTGTACGGTATGGGATTCTTGTAGCTTGTTTGCTAACGAGGTCTACCTCGGTTTGTGTGCTATGTGTTATTGTGATACGACCAACAAGATTAAGCATGAAACCGATTTACTGTATTGTTATTGTGTGTCCATTGCACACTAACACGACTTGATTCAGAGCTTGTTCATTAACTATGTTTAGTAACAATTGTATAAGGTTATAAATACTAGTTGTTAGTTGGTTAATACCGAGAGAGGTTTAACTAACCAATTGTCATTGAACTTGAATCCGGGACTGGGACTCCGGTCATGCATGTTTAGGTAGGAGGTCGGCATCTGTATCAGATCTGTCTTCCGCCTAGGGTCGACAAACTGACCCGACCAGCTCGAGTGAACAGTTCGAGGTGGGAGGCAAATTCAGGAGGCGCAGGAGGGTCAAGCCTACACCCCTCATAACTTAAGAATTAATGTTTATTAACCAATGGAGCTAATAACTCATTGGCTAGGGTTACTTGACCCGACAAAAATAAACAATCAGTTAGAGAACAACCAGTTCTTTAGAGAAGGTTGACACTTATAAGGTATGGTCAAACACGAGAACTAAACAATTCTCAGGCCTCAGGAGTTAGAATCTAACTTACTCATTAATGGGCGTCCATTACGACGTTCGATTTATTTGAGCTGTGAATGTTTCACATAAATGTGTTGTTTGTTATCGTACTTCTTATTATTATTGTATGAATAAACAATTGCATGTATACGACAAAGTAGTCGTGTGTAACCCTGCTAGCTTGTGGGCTGCACGTTTTCTGTACCAGCCATATGCTGAGCCCCTTGGGGCCTGTGATTTAAACTTTGCAGGTAGGTACCAGACGAGGACTCAACCTGAGAGTAGGAGCGGGTAGAGTACTTCGGGTTGCTTTTACATTTGTTACACGAGTTGTGCATGTACACTCGTTTAGTATATTGATGAGATGTTAGTATGATGTATTAGGATATGAGATACTCGGTATAAGTTGTGGTTTATGATTGTAATGTTTAGATGCTCGAGTAATTATCCGGTTAGTCAGACCGTGACTTGTAAGAGAATAGGCCTAGTTAGTCACGTGGGTGACTAACGGCGGTAACACCAATTTAGTAGAACTTTTCCGCTGCGTTGTTAATGTACGAGATGGACTTAGGGCGACGATCATTGTATTTGGAGATGGGGTGTTACAAAAAGTGGTATCAGAGCGTAGTTACGCTCTGATGACTGGAAATTACCGAGCTTAGGAATTACCGAGTTAGGAACTTTAGACTTTGGGATAAGGGTTGAGTGTTAGTGCGAGAGGTGCGTTAGTTAGGATTCCCCGATGTGTATCGGATATCTATAATACCTGACCCGCCCTCCGCGCCCCTGGTTCTAAGATACCGAAATGAACGCCAGAGAGATGACAAGCTTTCTCTTACTCGGGAAAACCCGATCTGGCAATTACTTAGCTTATGCAATACGAGAAGCACCTCGTTATGCAATAGTCTTTCAAGACTTGAAGGTCCTAATTGGAGCGCAACGTTGAAAGGCACTACCAACGGAATCCTACCAATGAGAGAATAATAATTACCGGCAACTTGGGTCGACATGCTACGCAGTCGATATAACCCCGCCATACCAGTAAGAAGGAAAGCACTACGAGTGCAATGAGAGGACAAGAGAAGTGACAGAAACACCGGACAACAGTCCAAGGGAGCAATAACAGTGGGATAATACCGCGCAAGAGCATAGGGACTACCTAAAAGTCAATTATGCAGCGGGTAACTCCGAACCTACAAAAAAAGGGGTTGCAAAGACCTAACTGCAATAGCTACGACTACGAATGCATATGCAAGTCATACTCCAAGATAGGACTACGATGTAGTGCCTAAGGAGAGTCAATACTCGATAACCACGACGAAGGTGTGGAAACAGAGTGAGAACCAAAGCGAAAAAAGAAAAAGGGTTCCCTCAGAAAGAGGAATACCCTGATAAGTAACTATACAATCAAAAGCAGTCAGGAAGCTGCCCAGATAATCAATTAACCAAAGCCAAAAAGGGCAAAGAAGGAGTCCCATGGACTACCACCTACATGGAGTTTAGGAGAATGTACCATTGCCGACGTACACAGTACCGATAGCCCATCTTGCATGGCGCACTTGCCTTGGCAAGTGCCGCCGCAATGAAGCTTTATAGGAAGCCGTGAAGACCAAATGGTAAAAACCACGGATATAATACATATTAACACCGGATTACAAATCCTTAACTGAAGAGCGAAATATTGGAGGGCCTGACGGCCTGACCATGACAACTAAATCAATACACCAGTCAGCAGGGAGCTGGACTTGGTCAGGAAACTAAACGACGTGAGCATCAACAACAGACAACCGACACTACAGGTAAGAACATCAACCCAAAACCAAGCCTAACCTTGAATGGAAGAACCAAGAGATTACTCAACAATGTGAGAGACCAGATGTAAGTAATAACCTACAAGGAAGGTATTACGACATACAATGAAGATGGAGGACATAACAACTTTCAATAAAAACGGGATGAATTCCCAGAATAATACCATTAACAGCACTCTTCATTGAAGATGTTGATAAACCCCAGAAACAGAATCAGAGAAAACAAATTTAAGCAATGACCTACCTAGGATCAAAAACGTGCAATCACGGAAAAGAGAACCTCAAAAGGACTACACCATAGAGTTGGTATAGTTGAGCAGAAAAAGACCCACAAACGATGGTTAGTATTGCTTGCCTAACTCATTAACACCCAAGTATGATTAGTCATTAACGGGTGGCGTAGTCAACGAAAGTTGAACAAAGTATTGACATGGCAGCACATGATAGCCAGGGTAAATATCCGACTTAGACACCTGAAGGCAGAGGCCTAATGAAAACGAATCCTTAATTGCTAAAAGACGCAAGTCTCTGAGAGCGAAGGTATTATCACAGACACTGATTAACATCGGATTACCTAAGCGAACTTCCACAGCAGGAAGCGAGATACAACAACTTATTGTTAAACCCAATATTACATCCAATGATGTGACCCAACATTGACAGAGTTCAGAGAACAAGAGAATTACGTGGATAACCTACAGATGATTAAGAATACAACAGTGAACTGAACACCGGCTATCACTTGAGACTAATCAAGCATTAAGGGCCTACGAGCCAAGGATGTTAAATACATCAGAGCTCGAGGCACAGGAAAGCATAAAAGGCTTATCTAGGCCATGAATGAACTACAACTCGTACATACGAGTGGTTATGAGAACCTATACTAAATTGAGGAAGAATTGCCAGTAAAGGGCACCAATGAGAATGTTGAGATAGTGCTATTGACAGGGGGGAGAACGAACCATTCCTTTTAGGGTGGGGATACCTCTCCTTGTTGTGAGGCCATGAGTGGGAATAAACCCCTCAAAAAGGGCTTTCACTTCTTAGAGATTGAATACTCTCTATTGGAGAATGGGAACCGTAGACCTTGAAATTACCTTAGAACATTCCAGTTACACATAAATAATATGGAAGGCTGCAGAGACAGACCTCATATCCAACACCCAGGATTTAAGAATCAGCAATCGTCAGAGATAAACATTGTGAGTGCGCAGTATGGCACGTCAAGTGACCAACGCTCAAAAGAGCTTGTGATTCAACGGATGACTTCTTCAGTAACCGGTTAAATTACATGGTAAATAACATCATAAAGGATGAAAGAATGTGAGAGAAATTAGCCTACTTACGAACCTGAGATTGAAGCAGAACACCTTCATATTAAGAGATAACCATTTTACAACACGATACGGCAACCAAACACAAATTAGAGAACTCTAGTTGTTTACACCATGAAAGGGATTGAATATAAGACGACGTTGAAGTAAAACGAAAAGAATCCATCAATGGGCAATATGAGAAAGCTAAAGCTACTTCGATAGTGGAGGCCATGAGAATAATACCTATCAGGTAGATTAAGTTACGGTGCACAAAGCAACCACTATATATAAGCCATCAAATATTGACACGAAAGCAATCAGATTTATGAATTAAAACCCGATGTAAGTAAGGTGATGAAATGGGAGACAGACTGTGCAGTAACGCCAGTAGCCTGGACCATGTGATGAAAGGTTTCACAGGAAGCACACTGTCCATTCCGTAAGGAGCTGGAAGTGCATTCCTAGTGGATCGACTGAGAAATAAGATAAGAGGCTCTAAGGAAGAGACCTCAAATTACTAAGGGATCGAGTCCGTACTAAATACAGAAGGTATAATGCAGTTATGAACCCAGTAGATGGATATTCCTTGATTAAGTTCAAGAAGAACGACATGTGCGTTATCATGGAATGATGAAAGAGGAGATCGACAATAGAATACTTCACAAATTAGCTATAACTAAGCGTGTGACGAACACTACGAGTATACTTAAACGAGATGTGGGACGACCGCACTCCAAAGGAGCTTGTGGGCCTGATGGACTTATTTATAAGTTAGTCGGGTAAGTAGCAATGTATCAGTAAGGTACCCCATATATGTAAACGAGTAGTGTAAGGAACACGAGAAGTAGTCGACTCCGTACGACAGAGATGCAAACTCACACCAGAAAACACAGTTACCGTGAACAATGGAGGAGGAAGAACTCAGTTAAACCAATGAGATTAAAAGAGTCAAAGAACTCATTCCAGGAGGAAACAATTAAGAATTATGAAGTGCGAGAAGCACTAATTAGTAAGTACAACAGTTTATATGTCTCAAGATTTTCAGGAAACTGTGAAGAGCAATAAGCACTGAACAGTAAGTCCAGATTACACAGAATCTCAGACTGAGGTCAGTTAGTAGGAACAATTCAGACGCTGGAAGGCGTAATAAGAGCATGAACATCAGATCTCCAGAGAACTGGATAGACAAGCTATAACTCATGAGACCGTGTATAATAAAGATACCACGCGTCCATTAAGAGACCTTATTCCTAAATTATAAGGATACAAAGGAGCTGTAAAATATTGAAGAGTAGGAAGGGCAAACTAAGCCCCAAGATTATCAGAGTCGCGCAGCAGAAGCTAGTGGACCGTATCTTAAAGGTTTGATATACCTAACAAAAGAAAAAGGAAGATGTATTCACATCTTCCAGTCGAATAAAATATACGACTTATCTACAAATACTTTGGAGCCTTAGAGACTACACTGAACACCAGTTGTAAGATTGGTATAAACACCAATAAGAATCCTTGATACAGAGACTAAGCCATTACCATGGTGAAGACCTCTGACCCAATCATAATGTGAGATAGACTACATGGAACCTAGAATGCTCCATGACACATAAACATCTTGAACCTATGTTCAAGGATGATATAATGTTGATTACGTGGGCGTAATCCATTTTAAGGGGGGTAGAGCGTACAATCGCTTAGCCTATATTTCACGTATTGAGTACGTAACCTAGTGTGCATAGCACAATACAATTAGTTGTGATGTTTGATACGTATGTTATATAAAACATGTATTCATTCTTATGTGGTTGTGGTTATTACGCACAATTAAATGCGAATACCAGATGTATTAGAGGACGACCTCGTTAACTTCGGTGCGAGAATTCAGGAAAAGAGGAGTAGAAACTCCAGGGGAATTAAAATCCCTATGATATGTATTGATATGAGACCAAATATGGTAATGTTATGAGGTATGAATCGGTATGAGACCGATGTAGAACCTGGTAGGAATTAAATTCTCTAAGTAATTGCTGAGAGGTGGATTAAGAATGACTGATGGACTGAGTTCCATAATTTGGAGATGTATTGATTTATGATTATGACTAGAAGGACTAAAAGATATAAAATGCTACATGAATAATTATTTGATTGTTTGAAGTTGACGTGGGAGGTAGAACTTGATCTTGGCCAGATCAAGGAAAACTGAACACAAATTGGGGTGAAAGGATAGTTCAACACTGATGCTGATCACATCAGGGTCGGATGATTCCTGAAACTCCCTACAAGTGGTCACAATTAACCACGTTAAGAGTAGATGCAGTAGCATAAAGTGGAATTGGAGTTGACATGTATTTTCTGTATTACTCGCTCATGAACTCGAGGACATGAAAACCTTTGTCTCCGGACCGGTTACTTGAGGAGTATACAACAAAGAATATACAAAGAGTATTTTGATTACTAAAACATGCAAAAGACATGTTGTGTGACAAGTGTGGTAAATATATATATACATATGGCAGACCTTATGAGTCAGAATGCCTATACAGATATTGAGTGATCTATATGATCTTTTAGTGTGAAGTTACCTGTGTGTTCTAAGAGATATAGATACATAGGAACTTTGGGGACAAAGTTCTTTTAAGGGTGTAGATTGAAATACCCCAAACCTTAATATTTTAATGAACTATCTAATTAGGATATACCAAGGCTAGAACGTGCCTTAGAAACATTAGAAGAAGTGTTAAACAACAATTTACACCAAAACATGCTTTAGGAACAATTAGAGAAAAAGGTGTTTTAAAGAGCACAAATAAATTAGGGAACTACCAATAAGTTCCAAGAGATTTCAAATGTGAAATACCTCTAAGATTAGTAATACGCATTAAGCGGAATTAGCGTTTAAACCGAAAATGCACCTTAGAGCACAAAAATGTGCTTTAAAGGAAAATGTGTTTTAAGAAACCATAGAGATTTCATGACCTCAATAAGGATCCAAAGTGAATTCATAAGTCTTATAATCAAGCTAAGAACATTATGAAACCATTACCAAAGAAAACCAAGCTCAGAAACAACTCAAGACAAAAATATGCCATAAAAACCCCCTTGAAGCATATTTTGGATATATTGTCTTAAGAATGAATCTTGGATGGTTTTAAAGGCTTGATTATTTGTTAATGTACTAAAATAAAATAATAAAATTATTTGTAAAGCAAACCAAACTCTAAAAAGAGTTAAGACACAAAAAGGAGCCCGAAAACTCCTTAAAACGTGTTTTTGCGAATTGTCTTCGAAATTGGTTTTGAGTGGCTAGTTGGCCTTGTATACATACTAAAATACATGTATACTACCTAATATAATATTAGGAATTTAATTTGAAGATTTTACCAAAAATTTTACAAATATAATATTTAACGTGAATAGTAACCTCAAATAGTGCCCATTTAGTTAAATATTGACCAAGAATGGTCAATGGTCAAAATTTGACCATCCTTGGCTGAGTGAGATCGACATGGGCAAGAGGAGAAGGCCAGCTGCACAATAATGCTACGTAAAGCAACTAATGAGTCATTTGGAAATTACTATTCACACTTTACTTTACATTATAATATACCTTACTTTTTCCCTTCTTCATTTACCTCTCACAATGCCATTCCTTCATTTGCTTTATCCCAGCCGGTTTTACTTCCTTCCCAGCTCTCTCAACGTGTGTACATGAACAAGGAAGAAACCATGCAAAGTTAATTAACTAAGGTAATGAGTTTAAGCTTGTTTTAGCTCATTTTTCACACCTTATCTTGTAGAAATCATAAATTTCTCATCTTAAGTCCAAATCACAATCTTGATAGTTTGTTGGAATCCCCTTTCAAAGAGCTTTACAACCATAGCTCATGAGCCCCCAGATTCTCAGGAAAAACCACGAAGAAGTGCTTTTGATTCTCGAGGTAAAACATTGCCTTCTTGGAAACTCTTTGTTCTTTCATTTTCATCAAGGCCGAGTGCCTAGGGTTACTAACCCATATTATTCTTCATCTTATTCTATATTTTTGGAGCCAATTTCTCTAGCAAATTGCTGTCAAAATTTCTAAGGAAATCAAGCTTAAATATTAAGCTAATGGTTAATATACAAGGTAAATCCTACAACTACCTATTTCAAGGTTCTAATTGTTGATCTATATATGATCTAAAATATTGTTCATCTTATTATTTAATGCCGAAATTTTGGTGATTAATATTCAGTTTTTGGCTTATTAAAAGTTAATGATTATTAAATCTAAGAATAGATTTATACTCCTTATGATATAAGCTTTAATATAAGCTATCATAATATACAAGAAAAATTCATATACTATAATTTATATGGTGGCCAAAAATTAAGGGTATTAATTGAGTTAGAAAAAAATATCTAACTTAGTTAAATTAAAGGAATTAGTATAATTAAGAGTAATATGTAAAATTTAAGAAGTTTTAGTACCTAATGGTGATTACCGAAAATATATGAGGTCAATATGGAATTTTTGAGAGTTTAGATGATGAGAAAATAATTGTAGAATTAAGTTTACAATTTATAAAGAGTTTATAAGTATTACTAGAATTTATAAGGTTTTTGGTATATTTAAAGTTAATAAAAGATAGTATATATATACTACAACATTATGTAATTAAATCTGGTGATTTAGAGATGTTTAAAATGATTTTTGATGTTCAAAAATCTGTAGGAAAATTAGTTACAAAAATTAGAAATTAATTAGAGTTAATTTGGTTAATAAATGAGTTAGGATAAAAGAAAAGGCCACAAGGGTAAAATGGTAATTTCCCTGGTCAAACGTGGTCAAACTTGGTCAATGACAGTTTGTAAAATGTTTTAGAGAGGCTAAAATAAAATTTGTAGCAAAAGATTAGATATTAAAAGGATAAAGGAATAAAAAGTTAAGTTAAATTAACTTTAGGGGTAATATGGTAAATAATGGAAAGTTAGGGGGTTTGACCATAAAAGGCTGGTCAAACTTGGGTATATTTTGGTAATTGACCAAAAGTATAAAAGAAATTAATTAAATAAGACTTTGGAAGAAATTAGAAATAAAAATAGCAAGTTTAGAACTTATTATAAGAAAAATAGAAATTAAGAGAAAACTATGGGTAAGTAATGTAAATAACACATTTATGTGTGTTTAGAAGGTTAAGGAAATTAAATAAAGAATTTAGAAACAAGTTGTAAAAGAAACAGAGTAAGACAGGGTTAAACAAGACCCGTATATAACTTAAGGTATACGAGGGGTATACCCGTGATTTAATAAGTATAGGAAAAATCAGTACTTAGAGTATTTTTTAATGAAAGTACAAGTTATATTGGAAAAAGAAATAAATACGTATGATACGGAGTATCATGCAAACGTATACGAAAAATTTTAGTGTACATGAATAGTACTCGTATATGTGAATAGTAAATACGTATACATGAATAGTAACTACGTATATATGAATAGTCAAATACGAGACGTATACGTGAATAGTAAAATACGTATACGTGAATAGTGAAATATGATGAATAGTAAAATACGAGACCGTATAAATGAATAGTGAAATACAGATGAATAGTGAAAAATACTAAAACCTAATACAAGGTCCGTATAAGTATAAAATTGCTAACTGTGCAACTAAATAACTGCTAACGACGTTAGTATGTTAATGAATTAGAGTTGAGCTTGAAAACGCTCCTAAATGAACGAACCCGTTTAACGGTATACTATTATACCCGGGTTAACCTAGGAAGAGGTTTAAGTTGAAAAGAGAACCAAATTAGTTCTAAGACACAGGATACTAATACTAGTTCTGATTACAGATCTAGATAGTCAAAGGCGTTCGGCGGATTAGGCGAACGTGGGATTAAGAGCTAGCCAGTCTCCGGTGTACGGTATGGGATTCTTGTAGCTTGTTTGCTAATGAGGTATACCTCGGTTTGTGTGCTATGTGTTATTGTGATACAACCAAGCAAGATTAAGCATGAAACCGATTTACTGTATTGGTATTGTGTGTCCATTGCACCCTAACACGACTTGATTCAGAGCTTGTTCATTAACTATGATTAGTAACAATTATACAAGGTTATAAATACTCCAAGTTGTTAGTAGGTTAATACCGAGAGAGGTTTAACTAACCAATTGTCATTGAGACTTCAACTAACTGGAACTTGAGAGGAATCCGGGACTGACTCCGGTCATGCATGTTTAGGATAGGAGGTCGGCATCTGTATCAGATCTGTCTTCCGCCTAGGATCGACAAACTGACCCGACCAGCTCGAGTGAACAGTTCGAGGTGGGAGGCAAATTCAGGAGGCGCAGGAGGGTCAAGCCTACACCCGTTATAACTTAAGAATTAATGTTTATTCAACCAATGGAGCTAATAACTCATTGGCTAGGGTTACTTTGACCTGACAAAAATAAACATATCAGTTAGAGAACAACCAGTTCTTTTAGGAGAATGGTTGACACTTATAAGGTATGGTCAAACACGAGAACTAAACAATTCTCAGGCCTCAGGAGTTAGGAGTCTAACTTACCCATTAATGGGCGTCCATTACGACGTTCGATTTATTTGAGCTGTGAATGTTTCACATGAGTGTGTTGTTTGTTATCGTACTTCTTATTATTACTTGTATGAATAAACAATTGCATGTATACGACGAAGTAGTCATGTGTAACCCTGCAAGCTTGTGGGCTGCACGTTTTCTGTACCAGCAATATGCTGAGCCCCTTGGGGCCTGTGATTTAAACTTTGCAAGTAGGTACTAGACGAGGACTCAACCTGAGAGTAGGAGCGGTAGAGTACTTCGGGTTGCTTTTACATTTGTTACACGAGTTGAGCATGTACACTTGTTTTGTATATTGATGAGATGTTAAGTTGTGGTTTATGGATTGTAATGTTTAGATGCTCGAGTAATTATCCGGTTAGTCAGACCGTGACTTGTAAAGAGAATAGGCCTAGTTAGTCACGTGGGTGACTAACGGTGGTAACACCAATTTAGTAGAACTTTTCCGCTGCGTTGTTAATGTACGAGATGGACTTAGGGCGACGATCATTGTATTTGGAGATGGGGTGTTACAAAAAGTGGCCATCAGGCATAGCCATGGTATGTGGTTTCTCAAGTTCGAATAATTATCAAACAATCTCAAGTCTCGCACATGTGATCGGAGGCCCCTGATCTATAATCCTATCAGAGCTGTCAAAGACATTTTGTTTTAGTTCCTTTTCATGACTGTTTGTTGAATTTCCCAAACACACAGAGGTAAAACGATCATCTATGCAGGTCATGCATGGAGACACCTCTAAGTTTTTACCAATCAGCATATCAGATACCTTATTTGCCCAAGTTAAACAAGTGGAGAGATTCGAACCGTTTCCAACTAAACCGCAGTTGGAGTAGTCAGTGGCCTGTGACTCCTTGTTAGCGGGCTGGTTCCTGCTGATGTAGTCATATATCTTGTGCTTCTGGCTCTACGAGAGTATCCCACCGAAAGGGTCTTGCGGTTGCTCTTTGTGTCTTCATCTTTGTTCTCTTGGATCCCGACGGCATTGGCAGAGCTTTTCTTCAGTTTGGGATTCCTCCATCCTGGTGGGAAACCAATTTTTTGGTAGCACCGTTCCTCCGTGTGGCCCGATTTGTTGCAGTAGCTACACTGTAAACTGTTGCGTCTAGGGTTTGACTGGTAATTCTTTCCAGGGTTTCTTTTTCCCGACTCGACTGCAAAGGATACTGAGGTTCCTTCAGTGTTGCTACTGGTGGTGGTTAGATGCTTCGTCCTCTCTTCTTGGATGAGGAAAGAAAATACAGTCTCAATCGGAGGAAGCGGCTATATCATCAGGATGTTTCCACGTACTGTCCCAAACTTTTCTGTCAATCCCATCAAGAATTTTATAACCCTTCCTTGTCGGACATACTCACCAATCTTTTCAGAGACATTGCAGGTGCAAGAATCGCATTCGCAGGTCGGGACGATGTGGCTGTTATCTATCTCATCCCACAATTTCTTCACTTTGTTGAAGTATTCGGTCACTGTATCTGATTCTTGGGTGGTGAGGGCTAATCGATGCTCTAGGCTGTACCTCTTGGCAGCGTCTGAATGGTCGTATCTCCCGCACAATTGCTTCCAAGAATGTGCAGCAGAAGGGGCAAAGAGCACCGTCTCGGCTATACTCTTCTCCAACGACATCAGTATCCAAGACCTTACCATCGAATCGCACCTCGTCCATGCCTGAATCTTGAGAGTGTTCCCCGTCGGCTTCTTGAAGGACCCATCAACAAAGCAGAACTTGTTCTTTGAACTGAGCGCTATGGTCATCTGCATTTTCCACTACGCAAACCCTTGTCCGTCGAATTTATTTTCAAACAACAGTCCAAGGTTGTCCGCGCTTCCAAGGTAAAGCTGGTCTCCCACTTCAATCGTTGTTCTCTGTGTGGAAGTTTCGGGATTCTCGGGTTGTTCTGGGTTCTTGACTTCATCTTCGACTCGCTTATCCTCGTTCGCCATGGGTGAACTTTGTCAGGTGAAATGCGAGATATCGGAAGCAAGAATGGAAACTCAAGAAAACAAAATCGAGCAATCAATTGTGGAGCGATCGGAATCGATGCTCTGATACCATGATAAAACTCACTTAGATTACTCAATCCCACTCAACGCACAAGATCACAGATACAATCGCAAACTTGAGAGCAAACATTGAAGTGGAAGGATTGTAACTTAGGTTTACAGTAGGGACCGAAGAGAATCACATACGGTACAGAGAAAAAGAAAACAACTCTAACCTATACAAATACTAAACCCCAAAACATAAAACGCAGCGCACAATTACTATACTACCCCGATGAATAAAACCCACTGCTAGTTAAAACAAAACCTTAGACTAAACAAAGTGAGGCATATATAAATTACATCCTAACACCATATACATTTTTCGGAACACTTGAGTTCAATATGTGAAGTGAATCCCATACTCCCTTTCAAATAGGCAGATTAGATTAAGCGCTGGAAGCTAGAAACGGCCAATTCGTTGTCAATAGTTTTGGCAGTGGAGACATGAGGTAAATGACCGGACCGGCTCTAGTGACATCTCAAAGGATCAATGACACCGTGACATCTCTATTATCGGCCTTTCAGGGGCGGAGCCAGAAATCAAAGTTGAGGGGGGCATGGATAAAATTATCAAAAGTTAGGGGGCCTTATTAAAAGACTAAAAAAAATTTTACACTATAATTTTGTACAATTAACAAAGTTGGGGGGTGTGTTGCTCCCTCCTGCACTGGCCTGTCTCCGCCCCTGCGGCCTTTGGATTGGATTGATCCATTTTCACTGTGGGGTATCCAAAGGTGATATATACGTAAATTGTCCGGTCTGTCAGGGGTACTTAGGGGTTAGCGGCGGAGCTACTTGTTGTATTGGGTAGGCTTGCCCCCTAATTAAAAAAATCAATACAAAAATATTATTACAAAATTTGATATTGGACCAAAATATAACACTTTAGCATCGTGCATGTAAAGTTTCATCAATTTTGGACAATGTTTAAACATGTTTATAGCTGAATGATGAAAAAACAGTGGTATTTTGTGAATTAGAAACTCAAACAGTGGTATTTTATAATTTTTTTGTAGTATTTATAATGTGGCACCTTAATATTTTAATATGGCCCCTCCAAATTCTAAAAACTGGTTCCGCCCGTGCTAGGGGCACATACGTAAACTTCTCATTTACCAAAGCACAACTCACGTGCGATCTCTTTTAACTTTCCCGCAATCCCTTTACATACGTCTCCATTCCCCCCTCCCCCCAAATAAGAGTAAAATTGATGAGAGTCTCTCTCTATCTCTTGAAGTTTTCCACCAACTACATTTATACCGAATAGAAGCTTCGCATTTACACCAAGCTCTACCAACCTCGCCGGAGAATATAACTTTCAAGCTGGAGCAAAAGTCTCATTTTGTCCAGTAGCCGTTTACTCGCTATTATCCACTTCCTTTTGATATGCATCATTTAATTTTATGGTTCTTAACATGAATGTAATTTTGCTTACAGGTTTTTCACCTGTATTTGGTTCATTCTTCGTTCTGTTACACAATGTCGACGGTTCTTAATCTGTTTGATGAAGGAGTACTAATTGAGCCATCAAACGTTGAGTGTTGGGAAGCCCTCGGGTTCGATAGTGAATGAGATGGCTTTCACTTCTACAACATTCATGCACGGAGAGTAGGATTTGGTGTACGTGTCAGAAATACAAACGTATGTCAAGGTACGGGAAGGGTGACAATTATACGGCTATACATTTTGCTTGTTGGCAATCAAGAAGGTTTCAAGTTGAACCTAAATATGATAACTAGATGGGTGCTGACATTATTGAGCCTCAATACGAGGCCAAGAGGTTTTGTGCAGAGGAAAAGGTGTGGATGCATGGGTTTGATGATGTTGAAATATTTGTGGAGTGATGAGAAATATTCAATCTCTAAGTGGATGGGTGAGCATAATGGGCACGTACCAATGCTCAAACTACTATAGTACCTACTATGGTCAAATAGATCTGTTAACCTTTAAGTGGGCATGCAAGCTAAGTTGAATGCTAGTGTTAGAGTTAAGCTTGATACCTCATTCAAGATTCTTGCTGCCAGTGTTGGTATGTTTAAGAACCTTGGTTGCACCAAAGTCGATCTCAAAAACCATCTTCGTACAAAGGAACAAAAGAATAGGGATTCGTTGGAAGGCACAAGTCTGCAAGAGTACTTTAGGCGTACTGCAATGTAAAGTCCTGGATTACATTACGACATACAATATCACTCGGAGGACATGGTTGCAAACGTTTTCTGGGCTATGAAGATGGATTATTCGTTGTTTGGTGATTCGATCATGTTTGACACAACATTTCAAACTAACAAAGTTTACAGGCCATTAGGTAGTTTGATTGATGTCAATATGCAAAGGCATATCAAGTTGTGTTTTCTAGCAGGTGTATTGACCAATGCAAGTAATCATCAGAGGGTATGGTGGAAATTGTAAGTTATGTCAGGCGATATTTATAACATGTTGGGCATTCTTAAGTTACACTTTAGGAAATGGCTGGTAGTGATGTAGAACAATCTGTGGGGCCAATGTTCTTAGTGTTGTAGTATCATTTAATGAGTTATGTATTTTTATATATGTAAATAGTATAGAACCATAAATCACTACCCAGTAGTTCATTTTCTCCTACTCTGTTGTGAACAGTGGTTGATTTCAATTACCAATATGAAAATGTGGATTTGACTAGACGATCAATGTTGTGTATGTACGTGCATTCAATGAGGTTAAATATCTACCATAAATAAAGCAACATTGGCCGCTATAACCAGCTAACTCTCAACTTTCTCATTAGCCAGAGGAAAACCAAAGAAGTAGTTATGCAAAAGTCTAACCACAACGGTGAGTTCAGCGGCAACACGAAGCATGTGTGAACACCAGCAAGGATCCGTGGAAGTGTCAATGATGATTCAATGTTATTTGTGTCTGTTGCTATCGCACCAGGGCCTCCAAATGCTCAAAACACCTAGACGGTCAACCCTCTTAACTAGCTTAGTGTTGAATTTGCACCAATAGTGACTAGTAGTGATAATGGGCTTTAATAAATAAGTCTAGTATCTAATAGTGTGTATTTAGTATTGGGCCTACTCTAGTTCCAGTATTAGCCCATTACTTATATCTGTTTGTAAATGAGTCTACTATGCACTTTCTATATATAGCTTACAAACAATGAATACAAGGCAACCACTCCAGTCATTTTTACCCTATTACCTATTATGGTATCAGAGCTACAGTTCCCATTGTAGTGATGGCGGTGGTGATTCCTGACACCAATGAAACACACTCATCAGGAGGTGAAGCTCATTCTTACATTACAACAACAACTCTCTCTACTTTTATCACTCCTTCTTCTAGCTCAGGTACACAACCAATCTTGTCTGTAGTTGGTAATTTAATTAAATTAACACAACATAACTTTCACTACAAGAAAAGGGGAGTTTAGCTACCGATACGATCGGTAGCCACAATAGAAAATTTGGTAGTCAAATTAAACGGGCTACCGATTTTCTTCATTTGCTACTATAGTCTGTTGGTTGGTAAACCCTTGGTGGGGAAATTGAAATTCGCCACCATTTTTTAATTTGCTAGCAATTTTGCTGCCACACTGACACTGTGGGTAGCATTTATTTAGTTTGCTACCAAAAAATCCGGTAGCATAATTCTTTTTAGCTACCAACTTTAGTGGTTGCGTTACTTAATTCCAATATTAACAAGTGTGGTAGCAATTTTTGAAATATTCCAAGTTTGAAAAGGATGGTCTAGTTTACTAAATAAGCACTAATGAGCTTTAGAACACCTAAAACCCTAACAATAGGATAAGTACACACTAGGGCTGAAAATGATCTCTAAAGTAGTCTTATCTTATTCTAGTTCCTTTATCTTAAAAATACCTTTCTAAAGAGTATTCGGATGACATTTGGGCATGTAAACAGAGATCCTAACTTGTTCATCCCTTAAAGCACTTTTTAGAAGTATTAGACTAGATGCTCCAATAGTATCAAGACAACTATGCTAGGAGGTGATGCAGGTGCTTATGATGACAACAGGCATGAGGTGTAAATAAATCACGGGGTGGCAAGCTAGTAAGCACAAGGTAGCAAGCAAGTAGTCAAGTAGGACGTTATTTACATAAGGTAGCAAGCAAGTAGGCAAGTAGGACGTTATAAGCACAAGGTTTCAAGTTAGGCTTAGATGTCAAGAGGATTGGTTTCCAAACACTTAGTCCAATAGGAATTATACATCAAGCAAGCAAATAGGAGGTGTCACTTCCTTATAGGTGGCAACATTGGCTAGAGATCAACCATTCCCTTTTTTCTCCTCCATCTTAAGTAATTAAATCTCATAAGTTAGAGTTGATGGTCCAATGATATTAAAGCCAGCAAAAATACAAGGGATGTCACCCTCCCTTATCCTTAATCAGCCTTGAGTTGTCACCAATGTATTAGGCCACACCTAGATCCAATAAGGAGAGAACAAGTGATGGAAGCCAACTGCCTAAGGAGGTTGTCACCCACCATTATCCTTCTCAGCCTCTTGAGTTTTCATTAACATGTTAGACCACATCTTGGAGCCAATGAGATACTAGAAAATGGAGAGGAAGGAAGCATTAGCCTAGTGTAACACCTCTACACCGCTAATCAAGTCATTACCTCTTAACCCGTCTCATTTATCAATACCCACGTGACTAACAAGGCCAAATCCAAATACAATATACAACATCAGTCTGATGAACTGATATACCTAGTACTCCATTCTAAACAATACATTCCCTTCCTTAATCAAATCACAATACAATCCAAAACTCAGATCAATACTATACCGAGTCTCTACAATCATCAAGTTTGCCGATACAATTCGGACTTACAATTCAACATTACAAAATAAATACAGCTTTCATTAAACAACTACCCATGCTTATACAGCAACCCCATCTTACACTCTTGAACGGATCGGCTCCGAATTACCTGAAAAGTAAAAGCGGTGCCCCAAGGGGCTCAGCGAATTGCTGGTATGAAAGTCGCATACCCCGCGTGCTAACGGGGGTACACCGACTACTTGATCGAGAACATGAGATTCATTTTAATTCAATAACCATGCTTGGATTCAGAGGCATTCAAACAAGGAATACAATAACAACTAACACAAAAGTTTGTTAGTTAGTATTAACTTACTCTTAGGCCTTGAGGGTTTCTACCTCACTATGTCTTAGTCACTTATTCATTATCTTACCCATTCTCTTGGGTTACTCTTACTCAAGCCCTCTTATCTCAACTCACAATCTAAATTCTCAATTTCTTAATCTCAATCTCAATTCTCAAGTTCTCAAATCTCATTTCAATTCACAATCTCAACTCTCAAGCTCAATTCTCAATCTTAATTCTCAATTCACAATCTCAACTCTCAAAATCAATTCTCAATCTTAAATATTCAAATCTCAATCTCAAATTCTCAATTTTTAAATGGATATCTTTTAAGTCATGTTGGAGTATGAAGGTGTTGCTGAGATAGTCAACCAGATCAAACGAGTCAATCACACTTCTCAAAACAAGATAGAGTCAGTCAACCTCGAAAGATCAAGTGAGCTCTTAGATCGAATGAGTCTCTGTCCTTACCGAAAGAGCGAGAGAGTCCATCTATGTAAATTCATTAATCAGTTATGAAATTCAAGGAGCAACGTCCACTAAAACATAATAGTCATTAACTATCATCCTTGGCTGAAATTCATGCAAAATGTGAGCAAAATCCAAAGCCTTGACTTTTTGATAATTCGAGAGAGTCTCTCGGTCAGTTGCGAAAATTAAGGAGCAAGTACAGCAATTACATTGACTTACAACGGCCATCAACGTTCAGACTTGGACCAAAATTCTCTCAACCGGGCACTAATCAGAAGACTTGGCCCCAGCTTCCGAAATTTGGCTCCAGCTTCTAAAATTCAAGGAAAGAGTCGTTGGTCCCTGAAATTTCGGAAACAGACTCACTCCAACGTTCAGATCCTAACAACTATATAAGAGACTTGTCATTTCATTTCTCATTGCAGCTTTCCAGAGAGAATTATTCAGAGCATTTGTTTAGAGAAAGCTTTACCTATTTTAGAGAGAAAGAGAGAGAAAAAGAGAGAGGGAAGTATTAGATTCGTTTGTGCAGATCGACAGAGTAATTCTAGGTAGGACCTAGTTTTCACTACACTTATCATTGAGCTGATCAGAGATTGTATTGGGTGAGTGAGTGAAAACCACGAAGTAGATCTCATCTACTGAGTGGGCATTATATGTTGTTTTGTTTTGACCAAGAAATAAAATTTCTTATATTGTGTATCCTGCTGAGTTCGGCTGAGTCTTTCCATCTTTCGAGTGTTCTTTCACAGAGTCCCTCTACCTTTCGAGTGTTTATCCATTTAGTTCCTCTAAGTCTCTCTTACTTTACTACCTTGAGCAACTGCTTCCGCGCTCTTAGTTCGACTAAATGTTTCTACGTCTCAAGTGTAAGTTCGAATGAGTCAAACCATCTCACAGACTAACACCTTCAGTTGGTTTGAGTCAGCCATCCTATCCTACACGTAGTATCAGAGCCTTGTTTAGGCTGACAGTCAATCAACTAGCAATGGCAGACCTCTTCGCCAATCAAAACAACAAAATGCACTTCGAGCATCCTAGACTCACCTCCACAAACTACGATCATTGGAAAAATGAGATCGAGCAACACATTGAGTCAGTCAACTCTGAACATTGGGAGATAGTCACTGAAGGAGATATTGCAGTCAATCCAGATCGATCCACATGGACAGCTGCAGATCGCAAAAGGTATGAGCTAAATCGACAAGCATCTCGTGTAATCTACACTTGTCTGTCCATTCTAGAATAAAGAAGAGTCAATCACTGTAAATCTGCAAACGAGATATGGACTCTCCTTCAAGCTACCCGCGAAGGAGTCACTGAACTCAAGAAATGCAAAGCTCAAGAACTTCGAATGGACTATGAGAATTTTGCAAAAACAAGGTGATCTCTGGAAGAAGTGTTTGATTGTTTTTATTTATTAACAACTACTATGCAGGAAGTTAACATCTTACCGGATAGAGAGAGTGTCTTGCACAAGCTGCTTGACAACCTTAGAGAAGAGTGGGCAGAGATAGTAATCTCCACCAAAGCGTGCAAGGACTTATCTAAATGAAGCTGCCAAGACTTAGGCTCCTATCTACAACTGTAGATAAGTACAAGAAGAACGTTCGAAAGAATTGTGGTAATACATCTTCTTCCTCTTCTAGTAAAATTACTACTCCGAATGACCAAGCCTTGCAAGTTAAATCAACTCAGTACAGTCAAGACAGAGCCAATTTCGCTGATACTCAAATTAGACAAGCTAAGGCCGAGTTGGTGGATATTATTGTTGAAGAAAGTGAGGCTGAGACTATGGAAGACTTTATCTTCATAGTAAAGAACTTCTGAAAATTCACTCGTAACCAACCAAATTGACAAAGTCGATCGTTCTCAAATACCTCCAAACAAGTCTTCAACTCTGTCACCTGTTTTAACTGCAATAAACCCGAACATTTCAAGAACGACTGCCCGTTACTCAAAAACAGTATGGAAAATCTCAAGGGAGGTCACTGATGGCAGCCATCGGTTGGGGTGTCTCAGACTCTGACGATCAGGACACAGAGTCAAGCGATCTAATTTGGCTCATGGCACAAGATACAACTGAGTTCATGATCCCTGACAACAAGGTAACACATTCTCATCTTGAAACATATCTTTACCGTATGATCTTAACAGAAAAATCTCCGAGTTAACTGAGGAACTTGAGATCTCAAAAAGTCTTATGTATGCTCTGAGAGATGAAGCTGAGGAGCATAAGACTATTTCTTGCTCACTTAGGATCTACAAGACTCTCGGCGTCGTGTTGACTCCCTTAAAAAGGAGCTCAACAAAAGCAAGAGTTACTGAATTCAACCAAAGGGAACAAGAGGAGTCGCTCACTCAGATTGACTCTCTTAAAAGGGATCTCACTATTTTCGCTGACAAGTGTTATTCTTTGTAGAATGAGTTAAATAGCTCAGAATCTCAAGTTATCTCTCTAACCTCTTATGTTGAGCAACTCACTCAAAAACTGAAAGAAAAGGAACATGCACTCTCTCTCAAACCAGTCAATTTCATCAAACAAGTCACTCCGTCCGAATTGTCTGAGTGGGCCAACTTCAAGATCAAGGAAGTTATCCAAGATCGTGACAATCTACGAAGAAAGTTAGAAAACTCTCCCAAGAAATAGTCATATACGATCCGGAGATGGATCCACTCAAATCAAGCCCAAGTGGCATAAAGGTAAATTCGATATTTCAATCCAACAATAAACCCAAGCGCCAACAAAAAAACATTTTGATTCTTGGTGGAAAGGACAACAAAAGTATGTTAACCTTCCCCTCACCAAGATTTGTGGTTATTGTGGATGTCTTGGACATCGAGATAGTGCCTGTGAAAAGCTTCACAAGGATATGTCATTTAATATTGAAATACCCCAAATCTAAATAATATTATTAAATCATTATTTATTGGAATATAATCCAAACATAAATCAGTTCACGTACGCATGCAAACCCATGCATGAAACGTTACGTAAAAATAGTCGTTTCACCATAAACGCTAAAACGCCTTAGAAACATGTGATCAAGCATGACCTTGTATGACCTTCTAAAACTCAAACCAAATGGTCATACACTCATTATTGAATATATAAATATATTCCCTAAGCTATATTCAGTCAAATACACAAAACGCTCGGGAGTGCTCACGCGCGCCCCTTAAAGCAAGAAAAGCTCGGAGGAGTGCCGAGGTGGCACGAACTCCTATAAAATTTATTCCTAGAGTTCCTAATATCATTATTTACCATTCTAAAGATAACCCACGAAGTGGTTCATCAAATTCAATAAAAACCACAGGAGGATTTCTTAACGCTCCTTTTTGCCCGGTGTGTCCCGATGGCCCGTAAATTTTGTCATGGGTTGATGTAACCCCACATCACTCAATGTAACATCTTATTATATGTTTATTTACTATAATAAGTGTTTACAAACACTTGGAACTCATAAGAACAATTGGTTTCCCAAAATTTCCTTAGAGCACAAAAACACACCTTCGGGTGTCACGAAAATGCGTTTTACGAAATTACCTCGTAGTTTTGACATGCCACGAATTTGTAATCTTAAAAAGGGTTAAAATGACCTTCTAAATCAGTTGGTGTGACTAGTCAATAAGGTGCTCTATAGGGGCCGATTTTAAGGGCAAAAACTAGTATAAAATTTGCCTTAAAAGTTTATAAAAGGCTTTAAAAATAATGACTCTGTGGGCGTAGGTTTTGAACCCTTAAGTATTGAGCTTAAGGCCTCAAGGTTCGATTTGCAATTAGAATAACTAAACTGAAATCATAAAATTAAAGTTTAATTAATCTAACTGGCCCACACAAACCTAATTGAGTCGCCACCTAAGTTTTAACCTTTTAAACTAGGAAAGGAAATGTTGTTACAATTTTTTAGAGTTTCGGATCCGGGGGCTTGGTATGAAATTTATAAAGGTTTAAATTTCTTTCATTACCTTTATAAACTCCTTTGCCTTTACTATTATAACTATAAGGCTATGTATTTTATAATATTATTATCCCTTATTAGTTATGACTCGATTGAACTAAATATTTTGGTAACGACCGAATATGTTATTATATATGAACAAAAATCTTAAAATGCTAAGTACCTAAACAAAAACGAAAGAATGTCAACTAAGCATATAAAATAATCATAAACAAGAAAACCACTACCACGGACGTCACATGGCTGATCATAAGTTATTTTATTAATTTCTTTTTGTGAATGACACATTATATGATTTGCTACGGTGCTATATCTGGTTGTCAAATATCAACAAAACAAATAAAAGCAAAGCAACACAAAAGTAAAAAAGAGAAAAAAAATGAAAGAATGAGAATTACACTCACCTGTTTTATCCTCTCAAGTCGGAACGGATTAGCAGAAGAAAACACTAGCACAACGCAAGTGGTCACCCTCCACAACAATTCTATCATTCGATCTAGAACGATGACCTCACTGGATTAAACAATTGTGTCGGATTCGAGGCTGGTGGCATTGAAGGTGTTGATGCGGATTGATACCACTGACGTCGGTAACATAGCAAGATATTCGTCACAGTAGCTAGAGCACGATGTAAGTAATTAGCAAACTTACTTTTCTGCTTCGTTCCTCATCGTCATGCACAAGCGAGACTTGGTTGATGTTGTCGTGCTCCTCGTTGCTTGCTGATGTAGGCAATTACTGGGAAATGGTGTATCCAGGAGGTAACGGTGACGATGAAGATGATAAGTGTGGGTGATTTTGTACTGGATTGGGGAAAGACATTAGTGAGCAACCGTGATGAGGACTGCTTGTTTTCGTATGATGTGTGTTGTGCCTAGTTGTGGTGGTGACGGTCAGATTTTTTTTCGGGAAGATCGTCAAGAAACATTCGGCTCTGTATGAACTAGCAGTGATGAAGTAATAGAGCAAAGGGTGATCACCAATGGAGTTTGATCGTCAAATAGAGCGTGGACTGCCTATTCTTTGTTGTGTATGTCGTGTGTATGAATGTGGACCTGAGTGAATGAACTATCAGTGTGTGCCCCCGAAGTTTTGTGGTATAGCAGAAGATATGGTGGTGGAGCGTGCGAGGAAAAATAATATCGGGGGTAAATAATGTGTATGTTTGTCGATTGTTAACCCGACTGGTGACAATGGCTGTATTATGTGAGCAAAGGCTGTAAACTATGTTAAGCTTAAGAGCGCAGCAGCAAGGAAGCATGAAACGATGACAATGGTGTAAGCTTAGCAAAGGTTTTAAACAGTGAATACTCTCTGTGTCCCCCCTTGTAACAGCGGTATGGAATGATTATATAGAGGAAAGGTAGATCAATAAAAGGCTCAAGAATCTTAACAACTTAACAACCCTTCGAATTTGAAAAGAAACAAACTAGTTAATAGGAAGTGAGAGATAAGATTGAAAAAGAAAAGTAAAAACTTATCTAAAAGAAAACGTTAAATAACTAAAATACTAACGATTAAAAGTTTCAAAGTCACTTAACAAAAATGAAGGAATTTCGAAAAACATTGTTTTGTTAATAAATTAAACTGCCAGTAAAAATAGGAAAGATTGTTTTTTCTAAATTTTGAAATTTGAAAACAAGCAAGTAGTTAGGAGAATAAAAAGGATAAGGAAAAAAAAGTTATCTAGAAAAAAAGGATGAACAATCATGATAAAAAAAAGAAGATAACTATCGATCATAAAATGAGATTACAATTTTCTGTTTTGTTTTCTTTTTTTGTGTTTGGGATTTTTTTTGAAAACAAAATAAACTATCAATGAAAATAGAAAGAAACTTTTTTTTTTGGCTTTTTCGCAAATAGAATCTAATTTTGAAAATTATAAATAAAAGAAGAAAAGAAAGAGAAGGATTAAGCAGAAAACAAAAACTACAAATATGCTTGTCATTAAATAGACTCGAACCATTGACCTCTTGTATCTCCTCCCTCTTCTCTACCATTATGTCAATATAATTTCATGTCAAACATACCACCAATCTCAGTTTTCATCCTATCATTGATCATATATGAACCTTATCCCCTCAAAAACCTAGAAACCCCTTTTTCGCTCAAATGGGGTAAAAAATTTGGGTATAACAGACTCATCATCCCATGTGCTATAATACTTAATGGCAAAGAAATGTGTGACTCATTTGACCAGAGAGCTGTCGAAATTATGCTAGAGAACATGGCCAAGTTGGCTAGACAAAAACAAATGCTAAAAGCAAAAAGTAGATTCCTTTTCTTTTGCCTTTTGATTTCTTAAGCAAGTAACCTTTCTTGCTTGTTTCTTAGCTCTTCTCCACCGGTTTTTGAGCTCCATTCAAGCCTCCAATTCGTGCACCTACATGAAGAAGAAGACAAGTCAATTGACATTGAAAAATGAAAGGAATAAACTCACCTTTTCTCACCTTGTCTTCTAGCCAAAATAATTGCCTTGCCAACTCTTGCTTAGTCACTCCACATGGCCGGTTTTTAGGCTGGAAAAGAGATCATTTATTGAGCCAATCAACCATGAATTAAACTAAGGAAAAGAATTGTCAAATGACATTAAAAATTTAAGAAAACAAAATCAATTTCCAAATGCCTTCTTTCATTTACGTGAGTGAGCTTCACTTTCTTCCTTGCCCTCTTCTTGCACGGTTTGGTAAGCTCCCTCCTCTCTTCTAGCTTCATCTTCTTCCTTTGAAGCTCTTAAGTCCATTAATGGAGTTTTAACTTCTATCTTCATCTTAAGGTAATTTCCTAGCATTTCTTGGCAAGTCTTGAAGCAAAACTCTCCTAGCATATCAAGGTGGGTTCGGCCACATTTAGTTCTCCAAGGGGATTGTCCAAACCAACATTAAACCAAGGAGCATCTCAAGGTTATCTTAAGGTAGGTTTTAAAGCTTGAAAATCCTTAAAACACATTTTTGTGTGTAACCAAGTTCTACCTCTTCTAAGTCTCTTTTCTTCTTCATTTTGATGAAGGAAAACTTGCTCTTCATCTACCTTTGGTGAGCCGAAATTATAAGAGAAAAAGTCTAAGGTAAAGTATTGAAAAACTACTTACAAATCTACTTAAGATCTTTGTTGAAGATCTAACTCCTAAACACCTTCACCTCTTGCATAAAACCGAAGAGGAGCATCAAGTTTACCTAGGAGAAAGCTTGGAGATTCAAGAAGAAGTTCAAGCACTTAACCACCTTTGTTAAGAAGTAAGTTTACTAAGTAAATCCTTATATTATAAGCTTTGTTAAGCTTCTAAAAATTGTACAAAATTATGTACACCTCTTAGGTTAAATAATACCGAAGCTATATGGTTTTATATGCCAAAAATATAACCTATAACATATAAGAAAATATTTACCTTAAGACACATTTTTGTGTCACAAATTTTAGTTATGTTATATATCATTTTATGCCGAATTATCAAGGGCAAAAGTTCTTTATTTTGAGCTTAGAATTTATATAAGACATTACAATAATTTATACATGAGTTATATAACTCCTATGAATTTATTTATAATTATCTAGACATATAATCCACTTTTATATACTATATGGTCACCAAATAAATATGGCCGAATGGTTTATGTGTTAAATGGATTTTAATGAGCTACTTAGGTATATAAATTTATATCATAAAGTTTGGTGAGTTAAGAATATTCTATTAGTGTCTAAATGACTAATTAATTAAGTTATGTGGGTTAAATGTAATTTTTACAAAGTTTAGTGTACTTATATTAAAAACCGAGAGCTAAAGGGCTGTTTGGTGTAATTATAATAATATAAGGTTAGGAATTAAGTTTAAGAATTTTAGATAATTTAAACAAGCTTTGAAATAACTTTTTATAAAGTTTTGGGCTATTATGTAATTTATAAAAGTTGTTATGAAAGTTTAGAATTTATTAGTGGGCGAATTCATAATTAAGAGAATTATTAGGTTCACTTTCGAAATTTCAAGGGATTAAATATTTAGACTATAGTTTATAAGTTATTAAGTAACTATTAGAAAGTTTTGGGGTGAAAATGTAATTAATGGAAAGTTCAAGACCAAAGCCGAATTCTTTGGGGTTAGTTTGGTAATTTAGGAATTTATAAATATATACTCGGCATTTATGGAGAATTAAAATTAAAACTATAGTTTACATGACATTGTGTAAAAGTTATAAGATTTTGTGGTTAGATTGTAATTATAAGAAATAAATTATTAAAGCCGAGAATTTAAGGGGCTAAGTTGTAATTTTTGAGAGTTATAATATTTAAAAGCTATATACCAAAATATTAGGGATGGCTTTGTAATTTAGCTAAATAAGAAATTAAAACTCTATAATATAAAGAGATTAGAATTTAATATAAAGTTTATGAACTTATGAGGTTGTTTTGTAAATAACCGAAATATAAGAGTAAGAATTTAGATTAAAATAATATAGGTCCTACATGGATATTGGAGGAATTAGAAGAAAGATTTTGATTAAAGGAATTATGGGATTAAAACTATGGCTTACTGGTTATAAGGAATTAAAAGATAAACAATAAATATTATTTATGGTTAAAAGGAGAATAATAAAACTATAAGAATTTTATGTCTATGTATGACATATAAATATAGTTAAGAAATTACAAGTTGTTATGTCACCTAGACAAATTAAATAAACAACAAATGCAATAAACACTTATATGTGCATTAAAGGATGTATAAATAAATCAAAAGGAATAACAAATAAGTTATACATTAAATCATGAGGTAATTAAAAGAAATAAACCTCACATGAAATAACAAATACGAGATTTGTTAAATGATCCAATAGAATTATTATATAAGGGTAACATAAATTAACCCTCTCAGTTAATCCTATTCTAGGACTTTGTTTGACCAGACGTTGACCGGGAATTAAACAAGTACAGTCTACGGTGAACGGTATGGGATTCTTGCAACCTGTTTTCTAACGGATTACACCGGCTTGTGTGCTATCTGTTGTTTGAAATAACGACCAAGATAATTAATGTAAACTGTTGTTTTACTCTTGCACACTGTGGTATTATTTTATGTGCGTGAATGTTGCTGACTACATCGTGTATGTCCCACGCATACAACACTACTATACCAGTGGATTAAATACCTGCGTTTCAGTATACCGAGGACTTGTACTCAAGTCTCTCACTAACTTCAGTTTATAACAAACGTCATTATCCTAAACGTGATAATTGACAATACACATTGTGTTCTTGTTTAACGTCTTTATATGACACTTAACAACTCTATACTACGAGAATGAGGAGCCCAGTTGGATCTGGCCATGCATGCTACAGGAGTTGTACCTGTCTCAGGTCGTCTCCTATCTACGTCGCGACGGAACATTCAGTTGGGAGGAAGACTTTATTCCTTCCGGGATTCAAATGCCCTTCAGTTCGAGGAAGACTTTATTCCTCTAGTGGGTTCTTATTTCCCACGCCATTCAGTTCAGGGTTTAACTACGTTATCTCCTGGGGTTTTTATACCCAACCTTTCTTTATAACGAGGTCACTATACCTCCACTATTTCAGATATTCAGTTATAACGGTCAGTCCCATTGTGTGGACCGACTATCAGTAAAGAATTTCAGTTCAGCTAACTCGACCTTCTGTGTCTTGTTCTATGTGACATTATTGTCCTTGTATGGATACTTGTTATTATCAGACTATGCTTGTTTACAGCTTTATAAAAATGAACTGCATGTGTTCGACAAAGTAGTTGGTGTGGCCGGTAGACGATGGGCTGCACGTTTTCCATACCAGCATTGTTTGCTGAGCCCCTTTGGGGGCACCCCATTTTTCAGGTACCTGAAGTTTAAGAAGATCACCACACTGAGTGTAGGTGGGGTAGACCAAGCTTTGGGAGTCTACTATTAGTTAATTATTTCATTTCAGTATTTTACTTTGAGTTTGATTCCTAGTATCTCGGGTTGTATCTGTATTCCAGACCGTGACATTTGAGGATTGTATTTGGACTTAGCCTTGTTGGTCACAAGGGTGGCCAACGGCATTGTAATACCGCCCGGTTGTTGTATTTATTTCCGCTGCAGTTGTATTTTATTTGGGAGTGATCGCCGTTCAGTTTATTGGATTTCGGGTTGGGGTATTACAAATATCAAGCGACTCAATCTTATCCTTGAGGCACGAAAAAAGCTGAAAAAATCTAGTTCAAAAAGCGGACCCAAGTATATTTGGGTTCCCAAAACTACCAAGTGATTTTTTTTGCAGGTGGAAGCGAGCGCGAAGATAGACTATTTGTACTTGGACAGTGGGTGCTCCAGATACATGACTGGAGATCCCAACAAATTCAGCTCACTTGCATCCTTAAAAGGAGGTAAGGTCACTTTTGGAAACAACAACCAAGGTGAAAACGTGGGAGTTGGCTCCATAGGTAACCCCTCCAAGTTTAAGGTTGATGGAGTCCATCTGGTCAATGGACTTCAACATAGTCTATTAAGCATTTTTCAAATTTGTGAAAGACTCAATTTAATACTTTTCTCATATGTCATTTGCAAAGTTTTTGATGAACGTACAGTATCTTTAGTAGCCACGGGACGTAAAGAAGGAAATATGTACAAGAAGTGTCTAAATGCCACCAATTTTGACGACCAAGTCTGTCTATGTGCTCGCTTTCAAGTAGCACCCAAACAGTCCCATCTCAAGGCGGTCAAGCAAATCTTTCAATACTTAAAAAAACTAGTCAACTTCATCTATGGTACCTTCATTCCCCTATGATACTTTATCTGGTTTTAGTGATTCTGACTGGACCGATTCCCTCCATGATCGAAAGAGTACATCTAGCAATGCACAGTTCCTTGGTCTATGCTTAGTCTCTTGGTCCTCTACAAAGCAAAATTTTTATGAGCTCGAATTGGTATTTTATGTGATAACAATTGCACATTTAAAGTCTCTGGAAACCCAGTCCAATATTCAAGAACCATACACACTAAAATACGTTTCCATTTCTTGAAGGACTATGTTGAGAAAAAGATAATTCAACTTGACTTTGTTCCAATAGAGGATCAGCTAGCAGATATCTTTGTCAAGCCTCTTCCTACCACCAGATTCGAGGAACTCCGTTTAGCAATCAGAATGACTCAATCAATGTAAGACGGTAGTCTCTCACCTCCTTTGGCTATATAATTAGTAGGTGTTGCTTTCATACTGTTTGAGTCAATCCGTGTTCTCATATTGATAGACTGTGTCTGTTCTTTGTGTCCCTTAGAGGCTTTCAATATAAAATAAAGAAAAAGCAAAAAATGGGAGAGAGGACAAAGGCAAGGTACTCCGTAAACTTGTTTCTCCTGAACCAAAACGGACCTCGTCCACTCGGTTATTAAGCCTTTAAGGGTGTTTCATCACCTAACTTCCTAAGGGTGTGAAACCTGGGAAAGTTGGCCCAAAGCTGTTACATGGGTGAAGAGAAAAGTCTGGGGGATGGAGACAGTCCCTGTGTTCTTAACTTGTTAAATATTTACTAATTGCAAATATAGAGCTATAAAATCTTCAAAATTACAATGCAATGCAACAGGGATCATTGCAAGTTATGAGTATGTGGCAATGAAAGGTATTGTGGAATATGACAATACTTCTTGTCCCATGTCATCCATGAGTATGTTTACGTTATGGATACAGTCTATTTGTTTTTAAATGTACGGATTGACTTAGACTCTGTTGCAAACTTCCCTTACTGATGACCGCAAAAAGGGGGAAGTAGTGAATCATGTCTCTCCACGAACGGGTCACTCTGGTTATGTTCTGGATTGACTCTGTCTCTGTGCGACTAGGTCTTAGGTGAAGTTTGGATATTCTGTTTTGTTTTTACTCTATTGGTACTAGATCATGTTGGTTGCAATTTTCTTAACTTAGTCACATATTCCCCTTTTTCAATCTCTCTTAGTAGGTTGTGGTTTGTAATTATGCTCATCGATTTAGGGGGAACTCTAACAGAGTTACTCAATCTATGTTGTAATTAGGGGGGAACTTGGACAGGGTCGGTTCCCCAAAATTCTTTTTGCTCTTGTCTTGTTTTGCAGATTGACTCATTCGGGATTCACAAAAAGAGTTTTGCTATCATCAGCAACAAGGAGGAAATTGTTGGAGTATGAAGGTGTTGCTGAGATAGTCAACCAGATCAAACGAGTCAATCACACTTCTCAAAACAAGATAGAGTCAGTCAACCTTGAAAGATCAAGTGAGCTCTTAGATCGAATGAGTCTCTCTGTCCTTACCGAAAGAGCGAGAGAGTCCATATATGTGAATTCATCAATCAGTTATGAAATTCAAGGAGCAACGTCCACTAAAATAAAACATAACATCATTAACTATCATCCATGGGCCGAAATTCATGCAAAATGTGAGCTAAATCCAAAGCCTTGACTTTCTGTTAATTCGAGAGAGTCTCTCGGCTAGTTGCAAAAATTAAGGAGCAAGTACAGCAACTACATTGACTTACAACGGTCATCAATGTTCAGACTTTGATCAAAATTCTCTCAACGTGGCACTAATCAGAAGACTTGGCCCCAGCTTCCGAAATTTGGCTTCAGCTTCAGAAATTCAAGGAAAGAGTTGTTGGTCCCTAAAATTTCAGAAACAGACTCTCTCCAACGTTCAAATCCTAACTACTATATAAGAGACTTGACATTTCGTTTCTCATAGCAGCTTTCCAGAGAGAATTATTTAGAGTATTTGTTTAGAGAAAGCTTTGCCTATTTAGAGAGAGAAAGAAAAAGAAAGAGGGAAGTACTAGATTCGTTTGTGCATATCGATAGAGTTATTCTAGGTAGGACTTAGTTTTCACTACACTCATCATTGAGCGTGATCAGAGATTGTATTTGGGTGAGTGAGTGAAACCCACGAAGTAGATCTCATCTATTGAGTGGGCATTATAAGTTGTTTTGTTTTGACTAGGAAATAAAATTTATATTGTGTATCCTGCTGAGTTCGCTGAGTCTTTCCATCTTTCGAGTGTTCTTTCATAGAGTCCCTCTACCTTTCGAGTGTTAATCCATTTAGTTCCTCTAAGTCTCTTTACTTGTACTACCTTGAGCGAAGCTTCCGCGCACTTAGTTTGACTAAGTGTTCTACGTCTCAAGTGTAAGTTCGTGAGTCAAACATCTCGCAGACTAACACCTTAAGTTGGTTTTGAGTCAGCCATCCGATCCTACACGTGGTATTAGAGCCTTGTTTAGGCTGACAGTCAACAACTAGCAATGGCAGACACTCTTCGCCAATCAAAAAACAAAATGCACTTCGAGATCCTAGACTCACCTCCACAAACTACGATCATGGAAAAATGAGATCATCGAGCAACACATTGAGTCAGTCAACTTTGAACATTGGGAGATAGTCACTGAAGGAGATCTTGAAGTCAATCCAGATCGATCACATGGACAGCTGCAGATGCAAAAAGGTATGAGTAAATCGACAAGCATCTCGCGCAATCTACACTTGTCTGTCCATTCTAGAATAAAGAAGAGTCAATCACTGTAAATCTGCAAACGAGATATGGACTCTCCTTCAAGCTACCCGCGAAGGAGTCACTGAACTCAAGAAATGCAAAGCTCAAGAACTTCGAATGGACTATGAGAATTTTCTGCAAAAATAAGGTGAGTCTCTGGAAGAAGTGTTTGATCATTTTTATTTATTAATAACTACTATGCAGGAAGTTAACATCTTACCGGATAGAGAGAGTGTCTGGCACAAGCTGCTTGACAGTCTCAGAGAAGAGTGGGCAGAGACAGTATCTCCACCAAAGCGTGCAAGGACTTATTTAAATGGAGCTGCCAAGACTTAGGCTCCTATCTACAATCTGTAAATAAGTACAAGAAGAACGTTCGAAAGAAGTGTGGTAATACATATTCTTCCTCTTCTAGTAAAATTACTACTCTGAATGATCAAGATGGAGCCTATTTCGTTGATACTCAAATCAGACAAGCTAAGGCCGAGTTGGTGGATATTATTGTTGAAGAAGTGAGGCTGAGACTATGGAAGACTTTGTCTTCATAGTAAAGAACTTCCAAAAATTCATTCGTAACCAACCAAATCGACAGAGTTGATCGTTCTCAAATACCTCCAAACAAGTCTTCAACTCTGTAACCTGTTTTAACTGCAATAAACCCGAACATTTCAAGAACGACTGCCCGTTACTCAAAAACCAGTATGGAAAATCCAAGGGAGGTCACTGATGGTAACCGTCAGTTGGGTGACTCAGACTCTAACAATCAGAACACAGTGTCAAGCGGTCTAATTTGTCTCATGGCACATGATACAACTGAGTTCATGATCCCTGACAACGAGGTAACACGTTCTCATCTAGAAATAGATCTTTACCGTATATCTCCTATGGGTTTTATGACTTTGATTGCTAAAATGGCTTCTGAAACTAACTCTCTTAAAGTTGATCTTAACAGAAAAATCTCCGAGTTAACTGACGACCTTGAGATCTGAAATACCCCGTAATTAAAAATAGTGATTAATTAGGCTAATAAGTAATTTAGAAGCTTAATTATGTCTAAATAATGAGGGAACAAATCCCGAAGAAAATGGATCCTTAAAACGGATTAAAAACACTAACGAACCTTAAAGCACGTTTTTTGAGGAAACCGGGAAAACGTGACTTTAAGCGGGTCAAATAGACTCGTAACAATTTTGGTCAACTACATAGGCATTAATAAACATTAGTGAAGGTTTAGGACCAATAAAATCAATAAAACGAGAAAATAGTAAAAACTGTCAAAAACGGGAAGTTGTGGGGTAAAAGTGTAAATAAAATAAGTTAGTGTGTCCACTATTGCAATTAATATTTTAAAACCCCATGTGAGGAGTGTGTGTAGCTGGATGATAATAGCCCATACCCCTCTTCTTTATTCCTTCCTTATATGTAAAAGACAAAACAAATAAAAGTAAAAAGTAACTACCTTACTTATTCTCTCTCATATCCCTCAAAAACCCACGTACTGCACCCCTCTTCTTTCTCTGTTTTCTTCTCCCTCTCTGGTTCCAACCATGGCGATTTGAGAGCCACTCACATCAGCCCACTTTCTCTTCATTTTGAAAGCCTAAACCACCTCCAAATGCTACAAAAATTACACCGTTGAATTCGTCTCGTTAAGGAGATCGTTCTACACCCTTCGAAAATCTAAAACCTCCAACTTCATTTTTGAGGGTATAACCGTTTTAGAGCTTGAGGAGCACCATTTGAAGCTCCATCTTCTTCTTCATGTTCTAAGGTAAGAAAAAGACCAAAGCTCTCTTCTTTTCCATTTTTCCTTGCAAAAACTAAAACTCACGAGAAACACCTCTATTCCATTACTCAGCCGGTTTTGGCATTTCAAAGAGGAGCTGAAGCACTTTCATTTTCTCACTCAAAACTCCATTAGAAACTCAAGGTAAGACTTCTTAAGGGTTTTAAGTGGTTTCTCACAAACTAGGGTTTAATACGTAAGTTAGAAATTTATTAGTTGGTGTGTGTGTGTGTATGCCTTGTTACATGGTGTAGCTGGGCTTAAATAAATCAAGAAAACAAAGAAGGAAAGAGGAGCTGTAAAGGAGAAGAAGATAAGGGGAAAAGAAACAAGAACACAAGGTAAGGAGAAGCATCTGTACAGTTTTAATGTTGTGTATGTGTAGGTATATTACTGTAACAATGTTTAAGCCACTGTAACCGTAGGAAAGGAATGGGTACATTAATGTGGGTGGTATTTGTAGTTTGAAGCTTTTAAAAACAAATAAACAAAATGCTAAGTGTAAATATTAAGTGTGCAGTAAGTGTTAGAAGTTGTGTGGGAATAATGTGTATATTGAGCAGGTTGTGAACTATGTTGAGTGTGCAAAATTAATGTGAGAACACTTAGAAATGTAGGGAACCTCTGTCAAAATTTGGTTAGGAATGTAGAGACTTGTGAGCTGTTAGAGAAGAAAGAACAGAGAGGTTTGCAGAGAAGAAAAGAATAAAATGATTCACTTTGGTTTGTAGCAGGAAAAAGAGATGTAGTTGAGTGGTGTTGTAAATGGTGAAATGTGAGTTGTCAAACTAAGTGATGCTAGATTGAGAGTCATTTAGTTAGTGGGAAGAAGAAAAGAGAAATCTGTAACAAGGGAAGAAGTAGAAATGTAATAGGAAGAGAAAAACTTACAGTGAGTGTGTTAATGTAACAGATTTGTATAGGGTTGTATTAGGTTAGTTTAAAATGCTTAATCAATGTAATTATATGTAGGAATATTAGGGAAGAGATTAGTAGAAGTTTAGAGTTGAAACAAGTTCAAAAACTTACATAATTTGTAAAACTGCAACTGGTCCGGGTTTGTAAACCAGTACAGAAACCCGGACCAGCATAAAAACTCGACAGTAAGTTATACAAAAGTAGTGGTCCGGGTTTACAAACTAGGACACTAACCCGGACCACCCCTAAAACATACCCGTAACTTCCTAAAACAAGTGGTCCGGGTTTGCAAAGGAGTACACAAACCCGGACCATACGAAAAACACACCCGTAACATATGCAAACAGGTGGTCCGGGTGTGTAAAGGAGTACACAAACCCGGACCATACAATAAACTTACCCGAGAGTTTGCCCAAGGTGTTGGTCCGAGTATGTAAACCCGGACAACAACCCGGACCACACTAAAATTTATACAGAATGTGTTTTAAAGCTATTCTAAGGATGGGTAATGATATTAAGACAATTAAGACATAATTAATGATGTTTAAAGGTCACTAAGGCCATAAACAAGCTTAGAAAATAATTTTAAGTAAGTAACCTAAGTGCATGTATTGGAATAACAATGAATTAGTAAGTATAAACCAGGAAATGTTAGTAAAGTAATTAGTAAGGTTAAGTAAGGGTAATTAACCACCCAATTGCATGTATATGATAGGACTTGGATTGTGAACACCAAGGAACGTCGGATACAAGTACAACGGTGAACGGTATGAACTTCTCATGCCCCGTATGCTACCTTGGTTACTCTGATTTGTGTGTTGTGTGCTAATTGATCACCAAATAAGATAAACGCACGAATCGGATATTATGCTACTTGTGAATATCATGAGATTGTTCCTTGTTTGCATATCTTCTCTAAATCATAGTTTGTATAATTCATGAAATGTATGGATAAATATGAGTGTGTGTATGCATGATATATTGTATTGTGACCGAATGTTATGGTGATTGGACTTCTAACTGATTCCTAACAAGCTAACCAATCTAACTTAATAAATTGGTAATTAAATTAGAATGAGTAGAAGTCCGATATAGTTTCGGCCACGCGTGAGGATGCGGAGTCACAAGAGGTTGGCTCCAATCCTGACTCTTAAACTGGTCCATGGCCCAAACCCCTTAAATGGGTAGCATCCTGGATTGGTGAGTCAAGTAAAACCCGGTGGTGGGACGGTGTAGTCCCTGCCCGGAGGTCATACCGACTTAACATGAGTAAAAGTAAGTAAGTAAGAATGAGTAAATAAGTGTGGAAAGTAAGTAAGCGAAGTAAGAGTAAGTAATGTGTAATGAGTAAAAGAGTAAAAAGCATCCGATTAACCCGGATGTGTAAATTGGCTAACCCTTGCGAAGGTAAGTATTGTGTGTGCTATTGTATTGTTGTTTTAGATTGTGTACTGTATTAAGCATGATTGTATGATGTATGTAAAGCATGTATGTATGAAAATAATGAACCGCATGTACAGTCGACCTTAAATAGTCGGCGTACCCTAGTTAGCACGCGGTATATGCGAAGTTTATGCGCAGCTTTTGCTGAGCCCCTTGGGGTGATGTTTTTAATATATGCAGGTCCTCGAGAAGGGTGAAGACTATGAAGAGATTTAGTTTGATTTCTTTTGTGTAATGATGAATTGAATGGTGTACTAAGTAGTACACGACTGTAGGTTTTTGTTAGCCGGTGTACATGGGGTACACCCCTTTTGGATAATGAAGGATTGTGAAATGGTGTAGATGAGTAGTTGGTAGAAACTCATTATTTTTGGAGATTGAAAAAGGATGTAATTAAATACTTTAAATACTCGGTAATCCGGCAATGTAAGTATACTGTCTTTTGTACTCGGTATGGAATGTAGTATCTCGGTATTCTTAGACATCAGACCGTGACTGTAGGTAGTGTAAGCTAGCTAGCCGTATGGGCGGTTAGCGGCGTTGTATCACCCCGTAGTAGTAGTTTTCCGCTGCGACTAGTAGGGTAATTAGGGTGATTAGACGGTAAGTAAAGGATTAGCGGTAGGGGTGTTACAAGATCTCAAAAAGTCTTATGTATGCTCTCAGAGATGATGCTAAGGAGCATAAGACTATTTCCTGCTCACTTAGATTGGATCTGCAAGACTCTCGGCGTCGTGTTGACTCCCTTAAAAAGGAGCTCAACAAAACCAAGAGTTACTGAATCCAACCAAAGGGGACAAGAGGAGTCGCTCACTCAGATTGACTCTCTCAAAAGGGATCTCACTATTTTCCCTGACAAGTGTTATTCTTTGCAGAATGAGTTAAATAGTTCAGAATCTCAATTTATCTCTCTAACCTCTTCTGTTGAGCAACTCACCAAAAACTGAAAGAAAAGGAACATGCACTCTCTCAAACCAGTCAGTTTCATCAAACAGGTCACTCCATCCAAATTGCCTGAGTGGGCCGACTCCAAGATCAAGGAAGTTAGCCAAGAGTGTGATAATCTACGAAAGGAAGTTGAAAAACTCTCCCAAGAAATAGTCAATATACGATCTGGATATAAATCCACTCAATCCAAGCCCAAGTGGCATAAATGTAAATTCGACATTTCAAAAAACATTTCCAAATCCAACAATAAACCCAAGCGCCAACAACAAAAAGAACATTTGATTCTTGGTGGAAAGGACAACAAAAGTATGTTAACCTTCCCCCCACCAAGATTTGTGGTTATTGATGGATGCTTGGACATCGAGATAGTGCCTGTGAAAAGCTTCACAAGGATATGTCATTTAATATCAAGTGACTCAATCTTATCCTTGAGGCACGAGAAAAGCTGAAAAAATCTAGTTCAAAAAGGGGACCCAAGTATATTTGGGTTCCCAAAACTACCAAGTGATTTTTATGCAGGTGGAAGCGAGCGTGAAGATGGACTATTTGTACTTGGACAGTGGGTGCTCCAGACACATGACTGGAGATCCCGACAAATTCAGCTCGCTTTCATCCTAAAAGGCGGTAAGGTCACTTATGGAAACAACCAAGGTGAAATCGTGGGAGTTGACTCCATAGGTAACCCCTCCAAGTTTAAGGTCGATGGAGTCCATCTGGTCACTGGACTTCAACATAGTCTATTAAGCATTTTTCAAATTTGTGAAAGTTTCAATTTAGTACTTTTCTCATATGTCGTTTGTAAAGTTTTTTATTAACGTACAAGATCTTTAGAAGCCACGGGAAGTAAAAAGGAAATATGTACAAGAAGTGTCTAAATGCCATCAATTCTGACGACCAAGTCTATCTATGTGCTCGCTTTCAAGCAGCACCCAAACAGTCCCATCTCAAGGCGGTCAAGCGAATATTTCAATACTTAAAAGGAACCAGTCAACTTCATCTATGGTACCGTCGTTCCCCTATGATACTTTATCTGGTTTTAGTGATTCTGACTGGACAGATTCCCTCCATGATCGAAAGAGTACATCTAGCAATGCACAGTTCCTTGGTCTATGCTTAGTCTCTTGGTCTACAAAGCAAAATTTTTATGAGCTCGAATTGGTATTTTATGTGATAACAATTGCACATTTAAAGTCTCTGGAAACCTAGTCCAACATTCGAGAACCATACACATTAATTGAAATACGTTTCCATTTCTTGAAGGACTGTGTTGAGAAAAAGCTAATTCAACTTGACTTTGTTCCAATAGAGGATCAGCTACCAGATATCTTTGCCAAGCCTCTTCCTACCACCAGATTCGAGGAACTCTGTTCAGTAATCAGAATGACTCAATCAACGTAAGACGGTAGTCTCTCACCTCCTTTGGATATATATTTAGTAGGCGTTGCTTGTATACTGTTTGAGTCAATCCGTGTTCTCATATTGATAGACTGTGTCTGTTCTTTGTGTCCCTTAGCGGCTTTCAATAAAAAAAAAAGAAAAAGCAAAAAATGGGAGAGAGGACAAAGGCAAGGTACTCTGCTAACTTGTTTCTCCTGAACCAAAACAGACCTCGTCCACTCTGTTATTAAGCCTTTAAGGGTGCTTTATCACCTAACTTCCTAAGGGTGTGAAACCTGGGAAAGTTGGCCCAAAGATGTTACATGGGTGGAGAGAAAAGTCTGGGGGATGGAGACAGTCTTTGTGCTTAACTGGTAAAATATTTACGAATTGTAAATATAGAGCTATAAAGTCTTCAAAACTACAATGCAATACAACAGGGATCATTACAAGTTATGAGTATGTGGCAATGAAAGGTATTGTGGAATATGGCAATACTTCTTGCCCCTTGTCGTCCATGAGTATGTTTGCGTTATGGATACAATCTATTTGTTTTTTAATGTACGGATTGACTTAGACTCTGTTGCAAACTTCCCTTACTGATGACAGCAAAAATGGGGAAGTAGTGAATCCCGTCTCTCCACGAACGGGTCACTCTGGTTATGTTCTGGATTGACTCTCTCTGCGACTAAGTCTTAGGTTGGTACTAGATCAATGTTGGTTGCAATTTTCTTAACTTAGTCACATATTCCCTTTTTCCAATCTCTCTTAGTAGGTTGTGGTTTGTCAAATTGTGCTCATCGATTTAGGGGGAACTCTAACAGAGTTACTCAATCTTTGTTATGATTAAGGGGGAACTTGGACAAGGTCGGTTCCCCAAAATTCTTTTTGCTCTTGTTTTGTTTTGCAGATTGACTCATTGGGATTCACAAAAAGAGTTTTGCTATCATCAGCAACGAGGGGGAAATTGTTGGGGTATAAAGGTGTTGCTGAGATAGTAAACCAGATCAAACGAGTCAATCACACTTCTCAAAACAAGATAGAGTCAGTCAACCTTGAAAGATCAAGTGAGCTCTTAGATCGAATGAGTCTCTCTGTCCTTACCGAAAGAGCGAGAGAGTCCATCTATGTGAATTCATCAATCCGTTACGAAATTCAAGGAGCAACGTCCACTAAACCATAACAGTCATCAACTATCATCCTTGGACCGAAATTCATGCAAAATGCCCAACCTTAATCCGGAAATTTTTGCGTGGAAGCGAGACCCCAAGGGGCTCTTACGGATTAGGTCATAAGACCAATTAGGCATCACCGGCGTTGGGTCAAAAGACCCAACCAGCCTATTACTCAGTGCAGATGGAACAACCATCCACTTAGCCACAAGCAAGAGTCAAGAGTGGACTTAAACCTCCTCAGACTGAGTCAACTCCGTCCCTCTCACTGCAGCCCGAGTACATGTGCGTCCCTTAGCGGCCGCACTCGTCCTCGGCACCGTCGGGCCTCCAACAGCCCAACAGCCAAAGACCCCAACTAGTACGAGTCAGTAAGGTGTGCTAACGCGGACCACGTCGCACCCTATCTCCGCCCTATTCCAGGACTCAACACTTGCCGAACCGTAAGACGGCTCTCATGTGCAATGTCCCTTGCACCTTTCGTGGTAGGAGTCATACAATCAGGACGACCCTTAGTTGCCTCGTGTCAGTGGTCACACTAGCACTCACAACCTAAGGGCGGCATTGATCACAAAGTGGTCACTACCTCTTGGAGTTGATACCAAGCCATCCTGGGAACATGCATGCTCACAGGCTTGCCCGGTCCCCTTCAGGCTCGGGCAGGTGCCTTCCACAGCACACGCTAACTGACCTAAGGGTCAGCACTGAGCACAACATGCTCAGACTATTGGAGTCGCTACCAAGCCACCCTGGTAGAGTGCATGCTCAAGGCACGTCCGGTCCTCATTAGGCCCGGACAGATGCCCTCCACAGCATCCACAAACACGGCCCTCACTCGAGTCACAAGCTGATGCAACTCAGCTCGGCCCAGACATCCTCTAGTTGCTTCGTGCCCGTGGTGACACTGGCACTTGCAACCTAAGGGCAGCACTAAGCACAATGTGCTCGTGCTATTGGAGTCACTACCAAGCCACCCTGGCAGTGTGCATACCCGAAGGCGTGCCCAGTCCTTACTAGGCCCGGACAGGTGTCCTCCACAACACCCGCTAACTCAGCCCTCGCTCGAGTCACAAGCTGGCGCTACTCAGCTCGGCCCTAACCAACACATCGTGCCCCTCAACGGATGCCCATCCCTCGGACCTTCGTCCTCGGGGGTCTCAAGGACCGTGGAACATAAGGGACTAGGTTAAAGCAACTATCAAGTATGGGATTGACAAGCAAACCCCGCACAAGTCTTAACGGGCACCAACCGAAGGGCAAACTGGCATGGAGCTTCTTATGACCAAGCAGCTTGCCAAAAAGGGGCATGACAATCCTCCCCCACCGAAGCTCTTGCCGTCCCCGGCAAGATACAACAATGAGTCTTAGCTCAGCTAAGAAGATTTTATCATGCTCCATAATTTCCCTACTTTTAAGGTATAACAACCCATAGACAATGTCTTTGACCAACACACACAGGCAACTGCCTTGAACCGTTAACCGGTGCGTTTCCCCAAAGCTCAAATATTTTTGAGTTCTTCCACGTTCTACTTGAATGGGTCACCGATCTATAGAGCACCACAGCGTTGGTGGCCTCTTGTGTCATTTCCTTCGCGACACATCGCCACTTGGTGCCCTGATGCACAATTTGTTGTGACGTCCTGAGTCCTTCCATTCACGTCACAACTACACCAAGTGAACAGCGAACACGCTGCTGCGACATCCTGAGTCCTTCCATTCGTGGCGCGGCAACATTCCGATGTTGTGCAGTAATAGGTTCCCCATGTCTCTTCAATGTCAATGTCCTTAGTCCTTCAATTCGCATCGACACTTACTGCACTACCCGTCATCGACGACATCAGCCCTAAGAAGCTGAGTCAAAGCTGGCTGTGCCTACTCCTGTGCAGAATTTGCACAAGTGACAAAGACCTTAACAGGTCAATGTCTGCACGCCAGATGGGTCGTTTTCTCTTAGGCCATGCCCGAGGAACAACCACCTCAAAGGAACCAAGTAGTTTCAGTGCTAGGCACCTAACTACGAGACGAAGGGCAATATCGAAGCCACAAGAAGGAACTTCCCCACCGGTCCTGGGACACAAGTGCATCTCCAGATATATCCAAGTACTATAAAAAAATTCCCTAGGTTCCACCTTAGTGGAGCCCCGGGCTGAAGCCACACTTCCACTAAAACTCTAGAACTTCTCACAGGCATGGGGTCCCCAAGGGACCACACCACTCCCTGTTAAACTTCGCAATATAGTAACTATCGCGGCACCGCTAGGAAACTTGCAAGTGCACCCAACACTTGGTAGCACGAAGCTACCTCGGGTCTCAAGTCCCATTTTGAGTACAAGAGTAATAAGCATTCCGATTAACCCGGATGCGTAATTTGGCTAACACGGTGAAGGTAAGTAAGTGTGTGCTGTTTTATTGCCATCTTGGATTGTCTAATGTATTGTATTTGAATGTATGTTGTATGCAAAGCATGTATGTATGTTAAAAATGAACCGCATGCCTATTTGACCTTAATTAGTCGGTGCCCTAGCTAGCACGCGGTATATGCGGAATTTATGCGCAGCTTTTGCTGAGCCCCTTGGGGCGATGTTTTTACTACACACAGATGCAAGAGAAGGGTGAAGATGATGAAGACTTAGTCAATTTCTTTTTGTCTGTAAACAATGAATTATGAATGGTGTACTAAGTAGTACACGGCTGTAGGTTTTTGATTAGCCGGTGTACCATGGGGTACACCTTTTTGGGTATTGTGAAGGGATTATGATTGGTATATATGAGTAGTTGGTAGAAACTCATTCTTTTGGAACAATTGGAAAGGGATGTAATTAAATACTTTAAATACTCGGTGATCCGGTAATGTAAGAATGCTATCTTTTGTATTCGGTATGCAATGTAGTAGCTCGGTATACTATGATCATCAGACCGTCACTGTAAGTAGTAATAGCATTGCTAACTGTATGGGCGGTTAGCGGCATTGTATCACCCGACCGTAGTAGTAGTATTTCCGCTGCGAGCACTCAGGATTTTTGGGATGATTGGACGGTAAGTATAGGATTAGCGGTAGGGGTGTTACAAAAAGTGGTATCAGAGCATAGTTACGCTCTGATGTCCATAGTTACCGAGCATAGGGATTACCGAGTTAGGATTTCAACCGTCTTAAGACGGATACTTAGAAACCTAACTAGGAACTACCGTTGTTAACAACGGATACCCTTGACATTCTTAGGAACGATATCTTTGCTTAAATACCAAGACCCTTAGGTCATATCTTGCAAAGCCTAATGTAAATGTTGACTATTCAGATGTAGGACGAGGCCGAGGCTGAGGAAGAGGCGAAGCCTCTGAAGGACCTGGCGTGCAGACGATAGCTGAGATCGTCGCCGCCACGGTAGCGCAGATGCTACCGCAAGTAATCAACGCCATGCAGCAAAACCAACAAAACCAACAGAACCAAACGGGACCAATCCCTCCCCCTCCACCCAGAGAAGCTAACTGGGTAAAAGTTGTAGCGGAACTCCGCCCTCCTTGCTTTAGGGGCGAGAGTGATCCGGCTAAGCTAGAAGCTTACATCTCCGAGATGGAGACAACGTTTGAAACCCTCGAAGCTCCTGCTGGAGTTCGAGTTAGAGTTGTAGCCTACTATTTGAAAGATGCAGCCATGGACTGGTGGAAGCTAGTCAAGCATGAGCATGTCAACGACCCCACATTCGATTGGGAATCCTTTGCATCACTCCTCCGATCCAAATACTATCCGGAACATGTCAAGACCAAGAAAAGGCTAGAGCTGGATGCCTTGAAAATGACAGAGAAGATGTCTGTCGATGAGTACTACAAAACCTTCACCTCCATCCTCCGTCTTCTACCCGACCTAGGGTATACCGGCCAGGTATTGGTCGATCGCTTCTATGGCGGTCTGAGCCATCGCCTTCGGTATGGTATGGGCTATACTAGGTTTACCTCCCTTCAGGTAAATATCGGTTAACCCTTAGTACCATTTCAATTCCTTAAATTCTTAAATCTTTACCTCTCTCTCTTTTAAGTAAGAATCCCGGCTAATACCTGAAACTTCAGGAGTGTTATCATGCGGCATCTGGCGTTGAAATCACTTGCCAATTGAGGGATGAAGAAACCGCGCTAAAGCGCAAGGCAAACAGTAAGAACACAAGTACCGAGGAGCAGAACCAAGGCAAAAGCTGGAAAAAGAAGAAGGGAAAGTTCTTCAATCAAACCCCAAAGAATTTCCCAAGTGAGAGCAGTGCCCATGCTGAGCAGGGAAACCGGTTGAGCTACTTCAACTAGGTTCTTCTACGCCGGTGGCTGCGAAGCCACTGAGATCACACCCACCTAAGGGTAAACTTCTAATTTAAATTCGTAAATGTATGAGTATCATATCTAGTATATCCACGCACAAATGTGCTAATTCTCTAAACCTTAGGTTCTGGCTCCGGTTTCACTAAGAACTTCACTGACGGCCGCGCTTATGTGTGCCGCAAGTGCAACCAAGACCATCCCGGCAAGGACTGCTATGGGAGAGAAATCAAGTGCTACAACTGCCAGAAACCGGGACACACAGCTAATAAATGCCCAGAAAATGCTAAACCGAGAGGGAACTTCCAAAGCTACAAGCAAAGGGAAGGCAAGGAGGTCGCATATGGCGATGCACCAGCCCAGCAGGCACCACAGGGACAGGGATCCCGAGGTCCTCAGAGGGGCGCACCTCAGAGGCAGCCTACCTTGCATATCATAGACCGAGACGGGTCCGGTTCTAAGTCTGGCCCAGGTAATTAATCTTAACCTTGAACCCTTGAGAAGCATGTCTAAGTATTGGAGTATTTGTTTGAATGAATGCATGAGTAAATAATTGAAGTATGTATGGAGCATGAAATGAAGTAGTTGAAACTAGTACTCACCGTAGATGAAATTTATAACCTTAGGAAGCTTTAGTATCTGCTATCCAATACCATCGAAACCGAATCAAGAAGAGATCGACATCACCTCACACCACTACTCCAGTGAGCAGTGTCAGGTCATCCGACCAGGTATTGTTTTATTAAGGGGATACCTGACACCCGAAGCACAAATCTCAATTATTCAACGATGCAACGAGCTAAGAACGGGTCAAGGAGGATTTTATACACCCAAATTCCCCGGTGGAGCGAAGATGAAGCTAAAGATGATGTGCTTGGGAAAGGATTGGAATCCTTATACCAAGACATACCAAGAGACACGAACACAAGACGGAGCAACGCCACCGACAATACCTCCAGAATTTCAGACACTTGTCACACAAGCAGTAGAACTTGCACAGCAATGCGAATATGATCCGGTCCCCGCACTTGAAGCGGACCTTTGTATCGTCAACTTCTATGAGAAAGAAGGACGACTTGGGTTACACCAAGACAAGGACGAGACAGCGGAATCTCTTGAACGAGGAGTGCCCGTAGTGTCTTGGTCCCTTGGTGATGACGCTGTATTTATGTATAGCGAGCAGAAGCGTGTGGACCTCGCACAGAAATTGGTATTGAGATCAGGAGATGTCCTAATCAAGGGTGGAAACTCTAGGATGCTATATCACGGGATCAACAAGATCAAGTTGAATACGACACCACCGGCAATAATCAATGCCACACACATGAAACCAGGACGCCTGAACCTTACCTTTAGGAAGTATTAAATTCATAGTATCATGTAATGCATTAGTAACGTGTATTAGAGACACGGTATGTATGATGGTTGGTTTATCAATAAAGAGCAGTGTTGATTTAATTCCACTTGTGTCCACCATCGTTACTTATCTACTTGTGAATCCAATAGGTTGTGGACTCGGTACCTAAGGTAACCTGAGTATCCTCACCGAAGCACAAGCCGACAAGAGCGACACCATCTTAATGGGAACATTCCCAGTGAACGGCATTGAAGCCAATGTGTTATTCGACTCGGTGCCTCTCACACCTTCGTATCACCATCTTTCGTGAAGAGGTTGAAGCTAGATGCGGATGAGCCACCTAACTTCCTGGTTACTCTCCCATCGAAGGAGCGAGTACAGTGTACCAAATACTACCAAGCAGCCAAGATTGAGATCAAAGGCGAAGCGTTTCCCATCTCCTTCATCGAGTTTAATGGATTGGGATTCGACTTAATCATCGGAATGAATTGGTTGGAGCGGCACAAGGGTAGAATCATCTGCGTGAGCATCGATTGCTGCTCAAGAGTCCTTCTGGGGTTACTGTATCTTACGCCAGAGACCGAGAGAGCCTTCGACCACACTCATATCTGCTATGGCCATGTACGGGAGCTCAGAAAGGGCAAGGAAGTGTATTTGTGTATGTACAAGACCTGGAGCGAGATCCAGAGTTCAGTGCAGTGATGATGTACCTCATAGTATCTGAATTCCCCGACGTATTCCCTAAGGAGTTATCCGGCATGCCACCTCAGAGAGCGGTGGAATTTGAAATAGATCTTTTGCCAGGTACCGGTCCCATTGCTAGGGCACCGTACCGTATGGCACCTATTGAAATGACAGAGTTGAAAGAACAACTGCGAGACCTACTTGACAAAGGGTTTATACGCCCGAGTGTATCACCCTGGGGAGCACCGGTCCTCTTTGTGAAGAAGAAGGACGGTAGTCTCCGACTTTGTATTGACTACCGTGAGCTGAATGCGGTCACAGTCAAGAATAAATACCCATTGCCACGCATCGACGACCTATTCGACCAGCTGAAAGGAGCCTCAGTCTTCTCCAAGATCGACCTCCGTTCTGGGTATCACCAAATTGCTATCAAAGAGCAAGACATCGAGAAAACGGAATTCCGTACTAGATACATCCACTACGAATTCACCGTCATGCCATTCGGTTTGTCAAATGCACTAGCAAAATTCATGGACCTCATGAATCGACTTTTCAGTGAGCAATTGGACACTTCGGTAGTTGTCTTCATCGACGACATCCTTGTATATTCGAAATCAGCAGAGGAACATGAAATTCATTTGAGGAAAGTACTTGAGACACTGCGCGAGAACCAGCTGTATGCGAAGTTCTCAAAATGTGAGTTCTGGCTAGATCAGGTATCATTCCTTGGTCATGTCATCTTGAGCGCAGGTATCTCAGTTGACCCTTCTAAGATTGAAGCTGTACGATCATGGCCTAGACCTAAGACTGTTACCGACATTTGGAGCTTTCTTGGTCTAGCCGGTTACTACCGGAGATTTGTAAAGGACTTCTCGAAAGTCGCTAAGCCCATGACTACATTGATGAAGAAAGATGCACCGTTTGTATGGACAGACGAGTGCGAGTTATCATTTCAGAGCCTAAAGGACTCATTGACCTCAGCGCCCATCCTTACTCTTCCAGAGGGCACAGAGGGATTTGAGGTATATTGTGATGCATCAGGCAAAGGAATGGGATGTGTACTCATGCAGCATGGCAAGGTTGTAGCTTATGCCTCCCGCCAGCTGAAAAAGCATGAGGAGAATTACCCGACACACGACTCAGAGCTAGGAGCCATTGTCTTCGCCTTGAAGATATGGCGACACTATCTCTATGGGGTAATCATCACCATCTACTCCGACCACAAGAGCTTACAGTATGTATTCACACAGAAAGAACTGAATTTGAGACAGAGAAGGTGGATGGAGTTTCTCTCAGACTACGACATCGACCTACAGTATAAGGAAGGGAAGGTAAACATCGTAGCCGACGCCCTGAGTCGTCGAGCACACTCGCTCCATTCGCTACTCGCTTCTTCTAGCTTGGTTGACGAGGTGCGAGACGCTCAGTTAAGCGACCCTTACCTAACCGAAATCAGACAAAAGATTGAATATGGTACATTTGAGAAGAAGAAGTATGACTTCAAATTACATGAAGATGGTTTGATTTGGTTGAATGGTAGACTATGCGTCCCCCGAAGCAATGCTGAGCTAAGGGATCGCATCCTGCGAGAGTCACACAGTTCCACATTGTCAGTCCATCCAGGAGCCTCCAAGATGTACAAAGACATGAAGAGGTACTTCTGGTGGTCTAGAATGAAATCGGATGTGATAGAATTTGTATTGAGATGCTTAACATGCCAGAAAGTGAAATTTGAACATTGTAGTGGTACAATCGATGCCAGTTCCGGAGTGGAAATTTCATGATATCTCCATGGATTTTGTTGTAGGACTCCCACCTGCCAAAGGAGGACTCAACATGATCTGGGTTGTAGTCGATCGCCTTACCAAGGTTGCCAGATTCATACCGATGAAGGACACCTGGAAGGTAGTGAAGCTCGCAGAGCTATTCGACAAGGAGATTATCAGACATCACTGGAGTCCCGAAAACAATAGTATCTGACCGCGACACCAGATTTCTTTCGAGATACTGGAGAGCCACACGGGAAGCGCTGGGTACAGAATTGAAGTTGAGTACCGCCTTCCATCCTCAGACCGACGGTCAGACAGAAAGGACCATCCAGACACTGGAGGACATGCTACGGGCATGTGCCTTAGACTTTCAGGGGAGTTGGTTAGATAAGCTTCATCTTATCGAGTTCTCATACAATAATAGTTATCATGCCTCGATTAAGATGTCGCCTTTCCAAGCTCTATACGGTAGACCTTGCCGTACACCCTTGTGTTGGGATGAGTCAAGTGAAGCGGTCATCATAGGACCGGAGTACCTTGAGCAAGTACAAGTTGAAGTCCAGCAGATTCGAGCCAATATGAAGGCAGCCCAAGATAGACAGAAATCCTATGCGGATGTGCGACGACGCGACCTTGAGTTCACCGTGGGTGACCAAGTGTTCTTGGACGTTTCACCTATGAAGGGTGTCTTCCGATTTGGTCAGAAGGACAAGCTGAGCCCAAAGTTTGTAGGACCGTATGCTATCACCGAAAGAGTTGGAGCTGTAGCCTACAGGTTAGCATTACCTGAGGACTTGGGACGTGTCCATGATGTATTTCATGTGTCACAACTTAAGAAGTACATTGCTGATCCTTCTCATGTCCTAGAGCCCGAGAGACTATCTATTGAGCCGACAATGAGATACGTTGAAACCCCAGTGAGAATCCTTGATAGGAAGACCAGAGACACTCGCCATAAGTCTATACGAATGGTGAAGGTCCTATGGTCAAACCATGATGTCGAAGAAGCGACATGGGAGTTGGAAGATGCCATGAAGGCTAAATACCCACAGTTATTCATAGAATAGATAGTCTAGTATTTAGTAATACGGGTACGGGGCGTACCCCTTTTAAGGGGGGTAGAACCTTTTTGCTTTTGCATTGCTTCGGGGTGAGCATTGCATAGTGTGTAGGTATTGTAATAGGTTTGTATGGCACATGTAGTGCAAGTGAATTTGGTATGTGTATGTATGTATGTGTAATGTGTAGTGTATGGATGTGTATGTGTAACGTGTAATGTATCTGTGCAATGTGTATTGTGAATTGCAGTGATGTATTGTGTAATGTGGATATGATGTGTATGGAAATGATGTATTGTGTATGTGAATTCGTATTGTGCTTGAAGTGTGTATGCGTGCAATGTGGAAGGAAGTAAACACCTCATAGGTGGTAGTAAGACACATTATGGCAATTGGTTTGCCTAATGAGTAGAATTATTAAACTATTAACCTTGAGCAACTTTGAGGGCAAAGTTTCTTAAGGGGGGTAGATTGAAATACCCCGTAATTAAAAATAGTGATTAATTAGGCTAATATGTAATTTAGAAGCTTAATTAAGTGTAAATAATCATGGGGGAACAAATCCCGAAGAAAACGGATCCTTAAAATGGATTAAAACACTAACGAACCTTAAAGCACGTTTTTCGAGGTAGCCGGGAAAACATGACTTTAAGCGGGTCAAATAGACTCGTAACAATTTTGGTCAACTAAATAGCCATTAATAAATATTAGTGAAGCTTTAGAACCATTAAAATCAATAAAACGGGAAAATAGTAAAAACTGTCAAAAACGGGAAGTTGTGGGGTAGAAACATAAATAACTCAAACTAGTGTGTCCAATATTGTAAATAAAATTTTACAAACCCATATGGGGCTGTGTGTGAGCCGGCCAACTCCACCCCCTCTCACACTCTCTTATCTTAATTGCCCCTTATATGTAAAAGACAAACAAATTAAAAAGTAATAAAGTAAACCCCACTCTCACTTTACTCTCTCTCTTACCCTCACAACTCCCTCACTCACGTACTCACCTCCTCCCTCACTCTCTTTTCTTTCTTCTTCTCCCCCAAGCGACAGCAATGGATTTTTGAAGACTCACACCATTCGCCACTTCTCTCCTCTTGTTACTCCCTTAAATCTCCTCCAAAAATTATAAAAATTGCACCATTGTCTTCCTCTCATCAAGGAGAGTATTTCCCTCCTTTAAAAATCCGAAAAGGAGAACTTTCATCTCCATGGGTGTGGAGCATTTGGAGCTTCAAGACTACCACTAGAACCACCTCCTTCTCCTTGTTCCTTTGAGGTAAAAATCTTCTTGAAATCTCATCCTTTTCTAACCCTTATGGGCAAAACGAAAATGTAGCTAAAACTCTTGTTGCTCCTTTTGTACCCAGCCGATTTTGGCCTCCTTGAAGGAGTAGAAATATTGTCCTTGAGCTCCTCTAAGCTTCATCTACTCCCTTGGAAGGTAATATACTCCTAAACCCTAGAAATTTACCTCAAGCACTAATGTAATCTAAGGGTTAGTTTTTGGTATTGAAATGGTGTGTATACATGTGGGCTGTAGTGTTAGAATTTGATTTACAAACCGGTGGGAAGAGAAGAGAGAGAAGAAGGAAGAAGCAAGAAAGAAGAAGAAAAGAAACTAGAAGGGAAAACAAGGTAAACTATGCTTGTCCTTTGGGTAGTCTTGTATATATGTATGTAACAGATTTTAGTAACTTATTAAATATGTATTGAATCTAGTAATGGGTAGTAGTGTAATGTGTAAGGGAATACAAGTGTTTTAAACCTTTAAAAGATATGTAAAACTTGTGGAACCTAGTTGGGATTGGGATGTTGAGTGCAGGAATTTTTAAGAGTGTTTTGTGTTTAGTATTTGGTTATGAGAGCTATGTATATTGATATTGATTATAAACAGGTGGTGTGGATCATATAATGTGTGTGAAAACAATGTGGTGAGAGTGTAAAGATATAGGGGAGACTATGGCAAGATTTACCTAAGATTAGAACACTTAATGAACTAGAACCTAGGTGAATGATATATGTTGTAACAGATTTTGATGGAGGTAGTTAGAGGGTAGATTGGGAGAGATAGTTAATGTATTATAATGCATTAGGAGTGTTAGAAATGACATTAGAAGAGGAAGCTATAGATGGGGAGAATAAATGTTAAAATCTGTAGCAAGAAAATGCATTAAGGGAAGAAACAATGTGAGTGTTGTGTTGAAACTTGGAAAAATTGTGTGTATAACTTAGTATAGAATTGTGTAATGAATTAAGGAATGAAATTACATGATTTAGAGTGTTTAATTAGTATTAAAACATGTTAGGATGTATGTAGGAAGGTTGGGAAAGAAATGGGTGAAAATGGGAAAGAAAAATAAGGTCTGTAGCATGTTCTGCTACCGACCGACCCAGAGACTAGATTGGTCGGTGGGTCGGTCGGGGCTTAAGTAACGAGAATAAATCATTCTAGAATGGACCGACCCAGGAGCCGTGAGTCGGTCGTGGGTCGGTCGGACTAAAATTTCCTGTTGTTGAAGTTTCTGACTTCGACCGACCCAGAGGTGGGTCGGTCGGAGCTTGGACAACGGGACTAAAACGTACTGGGATGGACCGACCCAGAGGTGTATGGGTCTGTCGGAATAGTTCTGGGTCGGTCGGGAGAAATTTCAGAAGACGTGAACCTACTGGAAGGGACCGACCCAGGGCTTGGGTCGGATGGTGGGTCGGACGACCCATAACTTACAAAAAAAAACTATATGATTATAACTAATATATATATATATATATATATATATACATATATGTATACCCACCTATACATATGTACATATATATATCCAAGTACACCATGGTTAAGTAAAGAAACAAACTTAAAGTAAGTAAACAAAATATAAGTGTAAGAATTGTAAAGACCTAGTAAGTATGAATTAGAAAACGAAAGAGTAATCGAGTTAAGTTAATGATAGTTAGATTAATGATTCAATTGTATGTATATCATAGGATTTGATTTGTGAACACCGGAGGAACGTTGGGATACAAGTACAACGGTGAACGGTATGAATTCCTCATGCCCCGTATGCTATCTTGGTTACTCTGATTTGTGTGTCTAATTGATCACCAACTAAGATAAATGCACGAATCGGAGTTATTATGCTTACTTGTGAATATGTAGTGTTGTATGCTGTGAATATTTTCTTTAAATCTTAGTTTGTATAATTCAGAAAATGTATGGATGAATATGAGTGTGTGTATGTGTGACATATTGTACTGTGACCGAGTGTGATTGCTATTGGACTTCTAACTGATTCCTAACAAGATAACCAATCTAACTTAAATTGGAATGAGTAGAAGTCCGATATAGTTTCGGCCACGCGTGAGGATGCGGAGACACAAGAGGTTGGATCCAAGTCCTGACTCTTAAACTGGTCCGCGGCCCAAATCCCTTAAGTGGGTAGCATCCCAGATTGGTGAGTCAAGTAAATCCCGGTGGTGGGACGGTGTAGTCCCCGGGCTGGAGGTCATACCGACTTAACATGAGTATGAGTAAGCAAGTAAGAATGAGTAAGTAAGTAAATGAAAGTAAGCAAGTAAAGTAAGAACTAGTAATGTGTAATGAGTACAAGAGTAATAAGCATTCCGATTAACCCGGATGCGTAATTTGGCTAACACGGTGAAGGTAAGTAAGTGTGTGCTGTTATATTGCCATCTTGGATTGTCTAATGTATTGTATTTGAATGTATGTTGTATACAAAGCATGTATGTATGTTAAAAATGAACCGCATGCCTATTTGACCTTAATTAGTCGGCGTGCCCTAGCTAGCACGCGGTATATGCGGAATTTATGCGCAGCTTTTGCTGAGCCCCTTGGGGCGATGTTTTTACTACACGCAGGTGCAAGAGAAGGGTGAAGATGATGAAGACTTAGTCGATTTCTTTTTGTCTGTAAACAATGAATTATGAATGGTGTACTAAGTAGTACACGGCTGTAGGTTTTTTATTAGCCGGTGTACCATGGGGTACACCTTTTTGGGTATTGTGAAGGGATTATGATTGGTATAGATGAGTAGTTGGTAGAAACTCATTCTTTTGGAACAATTGGAAAGGGATGTAATTAAATACTTTAAATACTCGGTGATCCGGTAATGTAAGAATGCTATCTTTTGTATTCGGTATGCAATGTAGTAGCTCGGTATACTATGATCATCAGACCGTCACTTTAAGTAGTAATAGCCCTTCTAACTGTATGGGCGGTTAGCGTCATTGTATCACCCGCCGTAGTAGTAGTATTTCCGTTGCGAGCACTCAGGATTTTTGGGATGATTGGACGGTAAGTATAGGATTAGCGGTAGGGGTGTTACACTTATTGTGATTATTTAGCTCATGGTATGCCTCAGGCTCCATGGGACACTTCATGATTTCCTACACTATAGTTTAAAGGTACTATAGGGGGTGTGCACATATTTTAGGGCATGGAGTGCGGATGGGAAAGGTTGGATCGTCTATATGATCAGGGTTTATCCCTAGACTTGGGTTGGATGAAAATAAAAGAATGTTGACAAAGAAATATAAATGAATTGGTTAATGAACAAGTTGATGAATATGGATACTTGGATGCTTTATTATCTTTACTTGAACTGTTGTTTTTTTGCTAATTATATATATATATATACTGACTTTGGTATATTACTTGCTATGATAGCTTTGATTTTACTCAGCGTTTGCTGATTTTTTGGCATTGTGCCCTGTGGTCCCTTCCTTGCGTTGTTTGAAAATGACCACATGTACAGGTACTAATGTAGTCTCACCCTAGACTTGGTGGTGCACATGAGCATGGGCAAAAAAGGGAACTTTAAGACTTTCACTAGACCATTTTGAGAAATTTTGGTATAACAACTTGTAATAACATTTGGTTTTGGTGTACTAAGCCTTAGCATTCACAGTAGTAGGAGTAGTGCATCTGCACACGCGACCTGGCCATTCAAGGATCGAACCCAAAACGTATGTGTATAAATAAACCCTCATACCAATGACATATTTAACTCAAACCAGTGTGTTGTAATGTGCACACAATAGGAATTGATCCCGTAAAGTGTGGCTGGGTATAGATTATGTTAACCATTGTGTCATGATAGTTATTCGCAACATATATACAAAGTACATGTATATATATATATTCGACCAAAAAAAGTACATGTATATATTGAATGTTTGATATTGTAAATATAAATGAAAATTTCCGCCGAGACATGATCAAACCAGAGATATATAAAAACTATAAAATAAATATACGTTTGACTATACCACATTAATATTTTAATTTACATATTATTACAAAGTTAATTTGATGCAATCATAATACTAAAAATAATAAAAAATTAAGTATATGTTGGCTTAAAATTATGAAAAAGTTAATATACTTATATATCATTTTAAAATCTTTAAAATGGAAATTATATGAAAAGATAATATATTATATAAAATGAAAGACTTTAGATTCGGGCCCCCTTAAAGATCCAAGTTAGAGTAACCTGGACCTCCAAATCTAGGATCCTAAGGGCTCAATCTAAGCCTCATCATCGAGTTTCCTACTAAATCTCCACTACTCTTCTTGTTCTTGATGTTCTTGACATTCTTCGTGCTCTTGATGCTTTTAGAGTATACTTTATGCGAGTGGTTAAATGTATAGAGTGTGTTTCTCTCTGATCTTGTAGATGAAGTACAGGTAAATAAATATCACCAGATGTTTAGTGGTTCAGCCAATATGGCCTACATCCACTTGTTGATGACTATATCTTTACTGATGATCTAGAGCGAGTAGCTATGCCTTTCAAGGTCTGGAATCTTGGTTTAGTTTTCTCTCTCAAAAACTTACCTAATTGTCTCACGTCCCTTATTTTTAGGCCTCTTGGGAACAGACTCCCTCAGCTCCTCTACAAGTATAACCTTTCTATTGATTCCTCTCTATACAGCTTGACATACAACTTGACTACTTGCTTTAAAGAGAAACTTCTAGATCATCCTATCCAGTGTCTTCTTTCCGGAACTAGCGCCTCGATCTCTTCTGATAGTTTCTTCTAGAATGTGCTTCTGAAACAGCTTACCATAAGACTACATCCTTTACTTTTGGACCCCCCCCCCCCCTCTATGGTATATTTTATACCATTACATTAGCTCCACAAAATCTACTTTTTAGCCTAAAAAGTAGAACTTAATCTAGAAAAGTTAAAAAAATTACACCCACTCTTCTGGTTTTTCTTTTCTTCTTTCATACCTTCTAGCCACACAAGCTCTTTTTTCTTCGGCTTTAAAAAGGAAATGAACTTCAAAAAATATGAAGGAATTTCGCTTGACTTTTTGTATTCCTCGGAGCCCCACCGGTAATCCCTCTAGGATTCTTCTCGATAAATACTTCTAGACATTCCCTACAAAACTCTATCGTTTTGACTTATTTTTGCTTTCTTCCTTTTTTGTGTTTTTTATTTTATTTAAAAAGTTCACCGGGAGTAGACAGGGAATACGAACGGTTTCTACCCGTTCTACAACTTAGGCCTCATTCTTTTGCACCAAGTTTATTTGATCAGCTAGTTTATTGTCTCTGAATGTCACATACATCAATTGTCATATCAACTATTTTTCCCCTCTATTTTTTCTAACTTTCAGGTGACAACTAACATCAGCTAGATTATCAGCAATGCAAAAGAATGGGGCCTTTTAACTCCCTTTCCCCTATTAAAAAAGGCGCAATCATCTCGAATTTTCTCTCTCCTACTTTCTTACGCCTTTCGACTCCTTTGAAATTTTCCCCCTAGCTCTTTGCTTACACTTTCGGCTCCTTTGAACCTCCTCCCCAAGCTCCTTGTTCGTGTTCTTGTGCAAAATTCTTGCTTTTTCTGAAAAAATGACCCCAAAACAAAAAGCCCCTTTCGTTGTTGTCCCTACGGTCGACTTGATCTCTGCTGGCCTTTCAGCTCCCATTGCCCCGTATCACTCGTCGTGTGCCCCAATGTCATCACCACTTTTTTTTTACTCAATTGTCATACTGCATATATAAATATAAAATCCCAAAACCAAATCCGGAGCTACATCAAAGTCATAGGGTTACACAAACTACCTATTAGTCATAGAGCACACTTCAAAATTCAGGTCACAAGCCTGATAAACAGCTACAGGCATGTTCTCCCTTTACCAAATTTTCCATTCAGTTGATGGATTAAACATCTTGGTAATTAAGAAAGCAGGAAATTGTTTGAATTCAGAATTACACATATAAAACTTAGTATGGTTCATGCTTTGGATTCCGGTTGCTAATTTCTGGAATTGCCTACATCTTTCTCGATTATTGTCGAGGACAGCATTGCAGATATTGTTGGTTTGTTAGTGGTTGATGAGGATGTGGATCTTGGAGAATCCTTCTTCTGTAGCCAACTCAACTCCCTTTGTAATTGCTTGTATCTCCATGTCATGCTCTTGCTTTTCCTTGGACGTCTGGATGTTGTAGGCCACTCTTGGCTTGTGTACATGATCAATGAGAATCCCTCCCGTAATTGTTGTGACTCCTTTCTGCCTGTTGTAAGAGGTTACAAGTAAAATTTCATCTTGTAATAATACAATAGGAACATCACTCGTATTCTGTTGGGTATTACTCAACGTTTTAGAATGGTACATAGCAGTAAAAAGTAAATTGGATTCAATACAATTTATGACTGCTAACTCAGGGTTGTGCTTCGCTTTATTTTTCCCATCATAAATAGCCCAGATGTTATTGGCTATCTTTGAGATTTTCTGGCTGGACCAGTTTTGAGCTTTATGGATCATCCAATCTTGGATAGCTCCCCTTCTGTATCCTGAGATGTCTTCCAGGTTCACTAGGTTATCCCAGAATTGTTTACTAGTCCAGCAGAGGAAAATGGCATGAGTTTCTGTATCTGTATCTCCGCAAAAGTGGCACTTTCCTTTCCCCCTATTCTTTTGGTTATGTTAGCCATGCAAGGGAGCTGATTGTTTAGGAACTTCCACAATAGCAGTTTGGCCCTTGGTGGGCATAGTTTATCAGAGATCCTTGAGATAATATCCCATGGGCCTCGGTTGGTGTTGGAACTGTTGATCTGTTGTTTGTTATCTTGCAACAGCATGTAGCCTTGTCTCACTAAATACTCCTTGTTCTTGGAGTAGTGCCAGATCCATTCATCATTCTTCTGGAAATTGAAATTGCTTTTCAGAATATCCGTTTTGTCGATTTCTAGAAAGATTCTATTTATTTTCTCCATGTTCCAAGCCTGTCCATCATGATTCATAAGATTTCAGACTTTCATATTGTTCCTTCTGTCTCCAATTGGGGAGATAATCTTAAAGTTTCCATCTCTGGGGAGCCAAGGAGAATTCCAAATGTTTGTGTCATTACAGTTCCCAATCTCCTTTCTAAGACCAGCTCTAATAAGGGGCATGCTAGACAGGATGTATTTCCAAATGGGGCTGCCTTTATTGGATGGGTTAGCTTTTAGGATTGACGAGGAGGGAAAATAGATGGCTTTGAGGGTTCTAGCTACTAGAGTATTTGGGTTTTTGATGAAGTTCTAGATTTGTTTGGCTAGGAGGGCTTGATTAAAGTCCTTAGAAAATCTAAATCCTAGCCCTCCATTTTCTTTTTTTTGCAGATCTGTTCCCATTTGGTCCAGTATATGGGTCTTTTAGTAGAGTTTCCTGCCCACCAGAAATGTGCTATCATCGAGTCTATTTTCTTTGTGATATGGTCTGGGATTTTGAGGATAGACATAGTAAGGGTGGGGATAGACATGAGCACACTGGAAGTGAGAACTGATCTAGCAGCTTGGGCCATGGGCTTGTTCCAGTTGTGAATTCTCTTCCTAATAGCATCAAGAATGTAGTCATAGACTTCATTCTTATTTCTGCCTATCTTTGTTAGGAGACCAAGGTATTTTTTGAAATGGGAGACCACTTGAACATCCAGGGCATTTGCCATTTGGGTTTTAGTATCCAGATTAACTTTCTTGCTAAAGATGATTTCCGATTTTTGGTGATTTATTTCATGACCAGAAGCTCTTAGGAATTTGGTCAGGATGTTGGCTAGGTGATTCACATTTTGAGGGGTTGCTATACCATAGAGAATCATATCATCCGCAAAAGATAAGTGTGAGATGGGAGGGGTGGCATTGTTGATTGTAATACCTAAGTAAAGCTTGTCAGTCATAGCTTGATTGAGGGATCTGGATAAGGCTTCTTGAGCAAGAATGAAGATGAAAGGGGAAAGAGGATCTCCTTGGCGGATACCCCTTTGTTGTGGAAAGGGATTGCCTGGGGTGCCATTGATAATAACCAAACCATTGACTGAGGAAATACAATTCATGACTGGGACTCTTCAGTGATCCGGGAATCCCATGGATTTTAGCATATCATTGATAAATGGCCATTCCAACCTGTCATATGCCTTGCTTAGATCTATCTTACAGGCAAACATTGGCTTTTTTGTGGCTTGGGATTTGGAAATTCTATGATATAATTCGCCTGCAAGAATGACATTATCAGTGATGAGTCTTTTTTTTGACAAATCCTGATTGATTTTCAGAGATGATTTCAGGGAGGATATTTTGTAGCCTATTGGCTAGGACTTTTGTGATAATTTTGTATGTGAACTTACACAGGGCAATGGGTCTGAAATTGTTTAGGTGTGTGGCCCCAGGGATTTTTGGAATGAGAGTTATGTAGTAGTCGTTGAGGGATGGTGGGATTGGTTGTCCATTAAGAATGTTTAGGGTAAGTTGGATGATTTGGTTCCCAATTATGCTCCAGAAATGCTTATAGAATTTTCCATTAAAGCCATCAGGTCCAGGAGCTTTATCCGAACCTAAATTTTTCACAGCTAGGATAATTTCAGCTTGATTGTATTCTAAAGCCAAGGAAGCTTATGGTCATTGTAATACCCCTATCCCACATCGGTATGAGTTGTAATGTGAGTGGTTTATAATAATACATATGTTTGACTACAACAACAGGCCTTCCACTTTTAAGCTCAAGTTAGGATCTGAGGGCCTAAAGTGGCTAGTTTTCAAGCCTGGATGGTTTGAGAGCTAGGTTGTTGGACAGTACCCGTATGGGTGTTACAAATGGTATCAGAGCGGACTCGGGACCGTGTCGGGATGGGCAACCCGACACCTACCGAGGAGGTCCATGGGACTTGGATATTAGGCTTGCGACGAGGACGTCACGTTCTTTGAGTGGGGGAGTATGTAATACCCCTATCCCACATCGGGATATGAGTTGTAATGTGAGTGGTTTATAATAATACATATGTGTTGACTACAACAACAGGCCTTCCACTTTTAAGCAAGTCAAGTTAGGATCTGAGGGCCTAAAGTGGCTAGTTTTCAAGCCTGGATGGTTTGAGAGCTAGGTTGTTGGACAGTTACCCGTATGGGTGTTACAGTCATCATTAAGAATATGCCTACCAGGCTGCAGAAGGGCTCAGAATTGTCTATATCTGTGGCTTTGAAAAGGTTTTGAAAATGAGCTCTAGCAGTACTATCTAGTTCCTCCCAAGAGTAGACCATATTCCCATTATCTTGTTCCAAACCAAAAATGGTGTTTTTCTTTTGTTGGCTGAGGCTTTGGAGTGAAAATAAGCTGAATTTTTGTCTCCATCTTTCAGCCACTTGTCCCTAGCTCTCTGTTTCCACCAGAGCTCTTCTTTATAATGGAGTAATTCAATCTCAGAGAGGAGCCTTTTTCTGTTAGAGATGCTCCCAACAGTCTGTCCCACTAATTTGATCTTGTGAAGCTCTTTGGTTTTGCTTTTAATCTTGTTCCTGACTTTGTGGATGTTCCAACCATTCCAAGCTTGAAGTTTATCCCGGCAGTTGTTGATATTCACCAGAAAGTTATGATTGTTTGGACCTGAGCAATCTATCATAATTTCCTTACACTTATCCTCCATTAACCACATATCTTCAAATCTAAAAATAATGCCAGGTTTTTTGTGAGAGCCTAGAAGCTTAATAAGGAGGGGGCAATGGTCTGAGTGTTCTCGAGGGAGATGTTGAATAGAAAGGAGTGGGAAAAGCCTTTGGGCATCTGAGGAGATAAACACTCTATCTAGTCTACTAACTGAGAGATATGGTTCAGGTTGGTAGTTTGTGTAAGTAAAAGGGGGTCCTATGAAACCCGCATCTATAAGACCAGTATCCCTAATAACTCTCCTAAACGGGGCCATAAGTGTATCTCTCTTAATTCTCCCCCCTTCTTTTTCATTTTCAAACATAATTTGATTGAAATCTCCTGCTATGATCCAGGGGATCCTAACTTGTTGTCTAAGAGCTAACAGTAATTTCCAGGACAGATATTTAAGCTCCAATTAGCCCACCCATAAAATCCCGTGAAATGAAAAGTATTCATACCTGTGAGAGTGACCTCCACCGCAATGTGTTGAGGAGAGGAGTTGACCAAAGAAAGAAGAATCTCCTTCTTCCAAAGTAGTGCAAGACCACCGCTTCTTCCTTTACTAGCAACACTAAATCCATTATACATGCCCCATTTGCTCAAAATAAGATCCATTTCAGAAGAGGATCTGTGGGTCTCCATTAAGAAAACTATCTCAGGTTTATGCATTTTCAATAAGCCTGAAACCCAAGAAACTGCCTGGGGTCGACCCAAACCCCGGCAGTTAAAAGTTATGCAACTCATTTGGGGTGGCAGCCTTGCTGACTAGCAAGGTCTGCCTTAATAAGAATAGTGTCATCAGAGTCAGACTCCACTATTTCATCCCCATGTGAATGGGGAGATCTAATCATCAGAGGCTGAGCTTTAGAGACTTTTCTTTTTTTGAACAAAGTTCTGGAGGGACCAAGGAGAGAAGAAGGGTAAAGTTTCTGTTTACCAGGTCTTTGGATAAAGGGATTGGTCTCATCAATATGAGGTGGGTTTGACAAGATTTCAGAGGTTGGGATTGTTTTATCTTCAGCTTTTTGCATAATTTGGCTAATGGACAAAGGTGGAATTTGATTTATGGACTCAGGGCTACTAGGTTTTGTCTGGCCATGCAATCCAAACTCAGAAAGTGCAGCATTCCAATCAAAATTTTGATAAATTTGGTTATTCTGGAGAACAGAGGAGGATTTTGGTTCCTTGGAGTACCAGAGAGCTGAATAGAGGCAGATGGGTCAGATTCCCAAGGATCGGGTGATAATGGGAGGGGGTTAGTTATTGTGATGGAAGGGGGGAGGAGTAGAATGAGCTATTAAAGGTTGGTTGATGTTCTGTATGGGTCGATAAGGCCTGAAATTTGAGGATTTAGGGACAAGTGGAATATTCAAGAGTTGTGTAGCTGGATAATGTGAAGTCAGGGGGTTGGGGGAATGGCTTTTAGTGGAGATGGGTACAGTGGCCTCTCACAAACAGGTAAGATCGAGGGATTTGGGTTTAGGTTGAGGTTGAATTTTTGAGGGGGATTCATGGCCAAGGAAAGGTCAACATTAACCTTGGGCGAAGGGCCAGTAGTAAAAAGGTTGGAAGGGGGAGCCAGGAGATAGTCATCTCTAATCAGACCTTCGGATTTCCATTGTTGAAGTAGGAGCTCTTCAGAAGCTGGGGACAGAAGGCTTGCATTTTCGGCTCTAATCTAGGGGCCAAATTTATCAGCATCTTTAGGGTTAGTCTTAATCACTTTGCACTCATTCATCGTATGGGTGATTTTGCCGCAAGTATAGCAGAAATTGGGAAGATTTTCATAAGAGACACGACATACCCTTTTCGTTTGGCCGGTAGTAACAAGCAGAACTCTACAAAGAGGTTCATCCACAGGAATTTCTATTCTAAATCTGAGCACTCTTGAGGTCATAGGGTTTACCTTATCAGGAACTTCGATGAATTTCCCTAACCTCTAAGCAAGGAGGATGGCAGATGGTTTGTTGCAGAAACCAATCGGGAGACCATGACCACCAGCCCAAATCTTGATTGTTCTCGAGTCGTGCTCCGCATAGCTTAGCAGGGGGTTCAAAGGCATCAAGGCTAGAAGTCGATTTTGGTAATGCCAAGGTCCATTCAACAGGATATGGAGGGCTTCGTTTTCACTCGAGAACAGAAATGAGAAACAGTTAAACTCGACTTCATTGACTCTCAGGTAAGGTTTGGGTTTCCAGATTTGGGTCATGAAGTTTAGCATTTGTCTGGCATGAATACGACTCGGATGCCAGACCTTGCCAAAGAGGGATTTTTTGGGTGTGAGGGTTCTATTATCAGAGGCTCTGTGTTTGAACTTTCCGATTCGGCAGGGTGGAGCTTAAGATTATTCTAGCTATGAATAATGTTTTCCATGGCTAAGTTCACACTATCGGTGTTTAGGGTTTTCGAGTAATCAGAGGTAAGAGGATGTCGAGCTTGGTTCATCTTCAAATCGTAGATCAAAATGTATCTAGTTCTAATTTTCTGTCTACTGTAGCTAATAATTAGGATTGCTTCTGCAAGATTTTGATTATCTGAAGATATTTCAGAAAATTCAAAAACTAGGTCAGAGAATCGAGGGGTAGATCTACCTCCACTATTGATCCAACCGGTGCCGAGATACCATCTCTTCCATCCTCTTTCTTGCCGTGATGTTGTCATCTCTGCTCACCCACATCCATTGACGCCAGATGCGACATTCACCCAGACCGCGTGCTTCGCCCGTCTGTCTTCCTCTCACAGCCTCTATCATCGCATTGAATACACTCCTCCTCCTTGGTAATGTCGGCTAAATCTTTTGCAGATCTAGCACAAATCTGTGCAAATAGCTCATTATGAGCTATAAACTTCTCCTCATGGGTGGGATTTCAACGAGGAAGAAGAAGGGGTTGGGGTTTCTGGTCGCGCGTGGGGGCGCGTTCTTGAGGGATTTTTCTCTCTCTTTTTTTTGTCATATTAGGTATCGGGAATTTTTCAAAGATTAGCGGTTGCAATGTCATCGACACTTAATGTCGATAAAATGAAGAAGTTACTGACGAGTCAAGTTGTTCCTGAAGGAACAATTTTGTCACTCCCTACTACTGATTCTCACTATATGACGACTTCGGGGACGGGGTTGTGGTTTACGCCAATTTCTTCTCCCGTGGCTTATCTCTTCCCCCTCACAAATTTCTTATCGATCTTTTGAATGCTCGTCATATTACTTTTGCACATTTACATCCAAACTCTATCTCTACTATTCATGCTTTTATCACTCTTTGTCATAAGAAAAAAGTTAGTCCTTCCGCTTCGTTATTCCTTGACCTCTTTTGTTTTCGTGAAAGTGATGAAGGTGTTTCCGTTATTGCAAAACAGAAACAGTTATTCATGGATTATGATAGGGAAACCACTGGCTGGTGCAAACTATGGTTTATTGTTACTCCTTCCGGTAGTCTCTAGGAGCGAAACACTTTCTTGTCCGCACCAATGGTTCTTTATCTTGTATTCTCCCTGAAAAGGAATATTTTAGGAAAATGGGTATAACCTTAGGGATATAAATAAAATGTCCTCCTTCTCAAGAAAGCTATATTAAGGCAAATTCTTGCCTACACCCCACTGTAGCCAGCTGGCTACATCTGGCTACATCTTTTAAGGACCGGGAGCGCGCGTTGACAAATTCTCTTTTTTTTTTTCCTTCATTCTCGCACGGTACTTAGATTAAGGAACTTTAGTTTTCCTTTTTTTTAAAAACAATATTTATTATTTTTTTTACTTTATCATAAAACTTTGAATTGTTATAACTTTTAATATATACATCCAAAATGATAAAAAATTATATCATTGTTCACCTAAATTCAAGATCTTCAAAACAAGACCAGTCACGGATATATTTTGACAACTTTTTTTAAAATTTTTTTTACATGTATATGATGGTACACTAAAATGATAATATAATTAATTAACTTTATTATGATTTATTAAAATTGATATAATGATTCATTAAGTAATAAGTGGTGAATTAGATGTTTTTATACTTTAATGTGATGATGTACATATTTTAATGTGAGAATGTACATGTTTTAATGTGACAATGTACATGTTCAAATGTGAGAATGTACATGTTCTTTAATGAACATCTGTACATGTTTGTATGACCATTTGTACATGTTTGTATGACCGTCTGTACAAGTGTTCTTCCTTATATGTACAGTTTTAATTTAAGGATGTACATAATTAATAATTCGTATAGGTTTATATGAGTATCTATATATTTTTAATGCGAGGATATACATGTTTTTACGTGAGAATGTACATTTTTAGTGAATATGTGTACATGTTTGTATGACCATCTGTACAAGTTTTCTTTTACGTTTTATGCTCTATACATGTAAAAACAATTTTTTTTTAAAGTTGTCAAAATATATCCATGACTGATCTTGTTTTGAAGAGCTTGAGTTTAGATGAACAATGATATAATTTTTTTTCTTTTTGGACATATATTAAAAATTATAACAATTTAAAGTTTTTATAATAAAGAAAATAAAAAATCTTTAAAAAAAACAAAACAAAATAAGAAGCGCAGCGTTGGAGGCACGCAAGCAAAAGAAAAAAAAAACCAACCGTACAAAATGTAGCCAATTTGGCTACATTAGGGTGTAGGCAAGACAGATTGATTTTTCTGAAGCTCGCCTTGAGGTTCTGCAACTTCAGTAAGTTCTTTAGTTTTTACAAGTGTTATTCCTTTTGAAAATTGAAATGTCACCAACTAAAGTTGGTGTCGTGTATTAAAATTGAAATGGGTATTAATATAATTGTGTGTTTTAATTAATATTTTAAAAATTCCTACTATAGTTCTTATTGAGTATGTGACTCAAGAGGTACATAGAACGTGAGTATATGACTCACTAAGAACACAAACAGGAAAGCGAAAGCTTTAATTTTATTGATATCAAGTGAAACATAGAGTTACATAATCATGTATACCTAGATGTACATAAGAACGTCCTAAACTCCTTTAGGATTTTCCTTACACATAACTTTTACTGTGCTCTCACCTCTTACTACTTATGGTTACAATATCTCTCACTCCCTTGAGTGTACAATCTCTTAATGTCCTATGCTTCTCTTTTTCACAACTGTAAAAGCACCCGTTAACCTAATGCCCGTAACCTCGTATTTATACAACTTAAAAGAATATCTTTCTATTCTGGAGATATTTATCTAAAAGTAGAAAATATCATAACTCCCTAGAGGTGCTAATCTAAATCGAATAGAATCAGTAAAGTTTTCCTAGTCGCCTTAACCATTTTGTCGCTTTTAGTCAGTTTAAAACTCTTCTAGTTGAGTTAATGACTCGGGTTTCAATTTGTCCATCAAAATATTTGGCACTAACATATTTAAATTTTAAAAATTCTAATCAAGTATAGCTAACATGTTCCATCATCTACGCAGGGTATGTATACTTGAACAATATCTCATATTACAAATTACTCAATTCAACTTTTTGTCACTCCTATCTTTTTTATAAACATTGCTGCATACTCTATATACGATTAAGTAGCACCCAAATTACAGAAAGTAGAGATTTTTAGGGGAATGTTCTCCTCCCTCCAGAGCTTATAATCATACGAGCTATTATACAAACCAGCAATCAAAATAGAAGGGAGATAAACTGCAGTTTTATCTAAACACCATAGCCGGTTACTAAATTGATTCGAAACAGCCATACATCGGCAAAAGGGTTCAACAATGCCAACATTACTCAGGCCGCTCAACTTCTCGTACGAGTCTTCCACTCTGACGTCGATGCAGATGTTGGCGATGCCCTTCTCCAGAGCCCATCTCAATCTGAAGGTAAGCCCTTTAATTTCTTCTTGCTGCATGTTACAGTAACCTGGAACCTTCTTGTTGAAAACCGCTATCGGTTTGCCTTGGAAGTTCCTAATCGAACCAGTCAGGATGGTAGGTTGCCCTCTTTTGGTGACCCAAGCACAATTAATCTTATAAAAATCCTGCATAGAAGGAAACCAAACATTATCATTGACATCTGTTTCCAGATTGTTTTCCATTGCTGAGGAATAAGCTCTGGTAAAAACCAGATTAGCCTCCACTGTTGCGAGTAAGGACATGTCCTGATTGTGCCTAATGGAATTTTTCGCATCATAGATAGACCACATGAGATTAGCTATATTAACCAGCTTATGAGTTCCCCAATTGATCGATTTACTCACAATCCAGTCCTGTAAGCTATTATCCCCTAACAAGGGAAGCTGATTGAGAGGGAGGATATTATTCCACAGATGGACTATCATGACACATTCGAAGAGAAGATGAGCAAGGGAATTTGTCTTCCCACAGAGATGACATTTCCACTGCCCCCTACTCTCCTAGCTAGATTTGCCATACAGGGCACAATATTGTTCAGAACTTTCCAGTGGAAGAGTTTAACCCTAGGGCTGCACAGGTGAATCTTCAGTCTGTCGACTGATTTAAAATATTCTGAGGTCGATGATGAGTTACCCCTGGAATTCTCCTCTCTGATAACATTGTACAAGGATTTGACTGAAAACTTATTGTCACTTGAATGATGCCAGATCCATTTATCCTCATCATAAGCATTTACTTGAATTTCCTTTATCATCTCAACATCAACCTCCCAGACTTTGCATGGATTCTGTCCACATCCCAAGTACTACTGTTTCTTATAATGAAGGAACTAACAGGGATCTGAGGCCTAGGATTAGGAGGACGAGTGATTAACTTGAAAGAATTCAGCCTAGGAATCCAGGGATCAAACCAAAAGTTAGTATTCCTACCATTCCCAATTTGTATCCTAGCCCCTTTCTTGACCAAAGGGATAACTGAATGGATAGATCTCCAGATAGAGCTGGGATGAGATCCCAGAATAGCTGACAAAATATTCGAAGAGGGGAAATACAGTCCTTTAATGGTTCTGGCCATCAGAGAATCCTGATTTTGTAGGAGGTTCCAAATCTGCTTAGAAAGAAGGGCTTTATTAAACAAAGAAATGTCTTTAAAGCCAGTCCCCCCTTTAGATTTGATGTTACAGATATTAGACCAACTTAACCAGTGCATCTTCTTTTTCTCCTCCTTCCCTCCCCACCAGAAAGAAGAAAAAATGGAGTTAAGCTTAGCAATGATCTGGAGAGGGAGGAGAAATAAGGACATAGTATACGTTGGCAAGGACTGTAGAACACTGGTAATAAGAATACTCCTAGCCGCTTGAGAAAGAGGTCTAGACCATGCATGGACTCTTTTTCTAACTGCATCAATAATATAACTGAACATTTGAGCTTTGTTTCTCCCAATGTGGACTGGTAAACCAAGATACTTAGTGAATGTGGGTCTTTCAAAGACATTCAGGATGTTACAGACTTGATCTTTATAAATAGGATTGAGGCGCTTATTGAAGATGATCTGTGACTTGTTGTGATTGATCTCATGCCCCGAGGAACTTAAAAACTCAGTGAGAATATTTCTAAGAGCCTTGGCATTAGAGGAAGTAGCTGCCTCACAGAATAGAATATCATCTGCGAAAGCAAGATGAGTAATAGCAGGCCCAGTAGGAGAGAGTTTAATACCCTTAAAAGTACCTCCTATCTCAGAAAGAGAAAGCACTCTAGAGAGAGATTCTTGGACCAGGATGAAGATGAAGGGGGAGAGAGGATCTCCCTGTCTAATCCCTCTAGAAGGAGAGAAAAATCTGCCTGGGGCACCATTGACAAGGATGGAACATCTGACTGACGTGATACAATTGAGAACGGGGGTTAGCCACTGAGGAGGAAAACCCATAGCTTGTAGAATCTGATAAATTAAACTCCATTCAATTCTATCGTACGCCTTACTCAGGTCTACCCTTAAAGCAAAGTTCTTTTTCTTTTTAACACAACTTCTGTTGAGATAATGGTGAATCTCACCAGTAATGATCATATTGTCAGTTATGTTTCTATTCTTAACGAAACCAGATTGAGCACTCGAGATAATGAGAGGTAGAATACCTTGAATCCTATTAGCCAAGACTTTGGAAATGATTTTATACATGAAATTGCAAAAAGCTATAGGACGAAACTGACTAATCTCTGTAGCGCCATGTAATTTAGGAATCAAGGTAATAAAATAGTCATTTAAGAGGGGAGGGAGAGGGTTACCTTGAAGCACCAACAAAACAGTCTCAGTCACTTGGTTACCCACAGTGCTCCAGTAAGTCTTGGAAAAACTCCCATTAAACCCGTCTAGGCCCTGGAGCCTTATCTGCCCCAACTGTTTTACTGTTTCAAAGACTTCTAAAGGGGTATAAGGAATACTCAGCTCAGAGATGGACTCAGAAGGGAGAATACCTCTGACAGCCTGAATAAATCTGGGGCTAATTGAGACATCAGCTCTAAGGAACAGACGTTGAAAGTGATCTCTGGCAATGGTCTCCAACTAGGGCCACTGATAACACATGATATTTTGGGGATTTAACAGAGCAAAAATCTGTTTTTCCTAAATCTAGTAGAAGCTCTAGCATGGAAATAACCAGAATTTTTATCCCCCTCCTTGACCCATTTATCCCTTGATCTTTGTCTCCAACCAACCTCTTCTTTAAGCATCAGTAACTCAGTTTCCATCAACAATCTTTTTCTGTTGGCCAGATTTCCTTGCGATGGTCTTTTGCTGTCCAAGCCTTTGAGTTCCTTTTTTTCTTATCAATTTTCCATCTTATTTTCTCTAATGACCATCCTCTCCACTTAGATAAATTCGGGGCACATAATTTGACCTTGCTGATCAGATCCAAATTGTTTCTACCCCAGACATCCTGGATGATCTGTAAGCATTTCCTTTCCTTAAGCCAGAAGTTCTCAAATCTAAACACCTTTGAGGGAATTCTATGACTGCCATAGAATCTAACCAAAATAGAACAGTGGTCATAATTAACTCTCTGCAGATGCTCTACCGATATATCAGGAAAGAGCTTAATCCCATTATCATCACAGAAAGCTCTGTCCAATCTTCCTTGGTAATTATAGGAATCTTCCTGACCGTTAGTAAAAGTTTCCATTTTCCCAAAAAATCCAAGATCAATCAGCCCACAAAACTCCACCGTCTCCCTGAAAGGTTTGATAAGATTATCATGCCTGGTTATGCCTCCTGTTTTTTCAGAATTGGATAAAATGGGTTGAAGTCACCAACAATCATCCAAGGTAAATTGACTTGCTTAAAGAGAACTCTGAGTAATTTCCACGAAAGATACTTCAAATCCCAATCTGCCCAGCCATAAAACCCAGTGAAATGGAAAAGATTACCCCTACCAGCTGGACATCAGTAGAGATATGATGCCTAGAGAAATTAACAAGCTTAACACTTACATCTTTTTTCCACAAAAGAGCCAAGCCTCCACTCCTGCCTTGACTACCAACCGAAACTTCATTGTACTCTGGGAATTTACACAAAATCAGATCCATTTGAACAACAGATCTGTGGGTCTCCATGATAAAGAGAAGCTTTGGATTGAATCTTTTGACTAGATTCACCATCCAAGCTACTGCCTGGGGGCGACCCAACCCCCGACAGTTATAACTAATGCAACTCATTGTTCCTGGCAGCCTTGTCCAGTGACAAGGTCTGCCTGATCAAGGTGACAGTCAGAGGAACCAGAATCCTGGGTGGCTACCTTTTGCTTAGTACCTACCCCTAGAAACTTATTCCTCGAGCTTCTCCTTTTCTTCTCTTTTTTCTCACTAGACTTACTGGGGGAGATTCCTGGAGCGTATAGCAGATTCTTTCCTTCTCTCTGAATTAAACTTGCTTCAGAACCAACACCTCCTTCCTCTACCACTTTACTCTTTTTTTTCCTTCTGCTTCATTCATAATCAGGTCCACTTCATTAACAATGCTGTTAGAGTCATCTTCTTCTCTAGCCTTTTTAGCTCCTTTCTGTTGGAACTTTTTGATAGCTAGATCCAGTCGAAGGTGTGATAGAATTTCCTCTTCCCCAGCTCTTCTCTCTCACTATACAGAGTTTCAAACCCTGGAGGGATGCTTGGGCTGGGGCTATCTAAATCAGTTATAAGCTTAGAACTTAGGTTCTGCATCTGATCACTGGATTTCTGAGAAACTAAGGAAGTAGAAGCTCCTTCATTGGACTTTGTAGAAGTTCCTCCTGGAGTAATGACCTTTAACTGTAAAGGCTCACGCACAATGATCAACGGGGGGATCTTCCGAGGATTAGAAGTCGTGGCTGCTAAGACCAGATCCTGCTTAGGATTGCTTGAATCCTGTGGCCCTAGGGGAGAGATAGCAGCCTCATGTACCACAGTATTGTTTTGGTCGATCATAAACTTGTCAGGGAAGTTGGCCGAGATACCTGCGAATTCAATTCTCAACCAAGGCCCATATCTCTCAGTCCCTTTTCGTTCAACTTACCAAATTTGCATTCCACTATCATATGATCCAATCTACCGCACCTATAACAGAAGCTGGGTAGATTGTCATAAGACACTCACTACTAGAAAAAAGCAAATTACCTACGGCCGATTCCGTAGGTAATCCGTAGGTAACCAAAATTACCGACGGAATACCGATAAAATTTCACCCAAACCGTCCGTCGGTATATAATTGGTCGGTAATCTTATTACCGACGGAAAAGTGTGCCCGTCGGTAAATTACCTACGGATTACCTACGGAAATGTCAGCCATAATTGCCTACGGATTACCTACGGAACTGTCCGAAGGTAAATTCCTACGGAAAATCCGTCGGTAATCGAAGGCCACGTCATCGTTTCCACTTATTATATATCCGTCGGTAATCCGTAGGTAAAATATTACCTACGGAAAACTTCCGAAGGTAATATTTTACCTACGGATTACCGACGGAAATGTATACGGGCCGTTTTTGTTAGGTTCCGTAGGTAATCCGTAGGTAAAATATTACCTACGGAATATTCCGTAGGTAATATTTTACCTACGGATTACCTACAAACCTTTACACCAGGTGTTACTGTTAGACAGACCGTAGGTAATCCGTAGGTAATCCATAAGTATTAATACATTTTTTATATTTTGTATTTATTTGATCAAATTTAGTTTATATTGTGATTTATTTTTATTTTTTAATAGCTATTTCAGAATTAAAATTATTTAAATATATTATAAAACATAGTACTTAGAATATTTAATGTTATAACATATATATTTAACTCATTTTATAAATCTGAAAACTAATATTCAACATCGCAAATAGAACAACCATAAAGTCATACTGATAAAACCTAAAAGTTTACGTTACATACATACACCATATCAGTCACTCTCTGAACTATCAGACTTATCAGTATCTCTATCCTTAGCTTGTTGCGGGTTCCCTTTCGTTGGAACCTGAGCATGTGATGTAGATGGTGGGGCATGAGGTGCAGTCTGTGGTGGGCCCCACCATCCCTGAGTCGGCCCCGACCACCATCCCTGTGCCGGTATCCCACTCTGAGACCCAAATGCTGAGGGTGGACCCCATGATGAACTCGTTTGATGAGAACCAGGTGCAGCTGAAGATGGACCCCATGACGGCCCGACCTGATTCGAACCTGAAGGAGGAGGTGGACCCCACTGTGACCACGGAGCGCTGGCCATCAACTGCGAGAACTGCTGTGAAATCATCTCCTGGCGCTTCAGCATCTCCTCATCCCGCCTCTTCATCTCCTCATCCCGCCTCCTCATCTCCTCCTCAATCTTCTCTTGATATTGTTGTATCTCCGCTTTCATCTTAGCATCAACCTCCTCCTTATACTGCTGAAATCTTTGCTCATCAAATGTAGATGTCGAGGCGGTAGTGCGGGAATATTGCTCCGGGTAGTATTGCTTGGCAGAGTCTGCAAGACCATACACTCTTTGCTTCTTCGACTTTCCCTTCACAGCCTTGTAAAAAGCCTTGTTTACCTCTACTGGATCAACAAGCTGAGATGTGCCAGCTTCATCAGAATTTGTAGTGGTCGGCAACTCTTGCTCGATTTCATCCTACATAAATATAGAAAGTTATGAATGTTAGTAATTAAATAGCGAACACTAATATTCAAATTAGGTGTTTATAAAGCACTAAAACGTACCACCACTGCTTTAGCTTTCGGACAACTAAATACCCTTTCTCCACGATCATTCTTCTTAGTATGAGTGTGAAGAAACAGGGTGTATGCATCCACCGGTGCACCTTTCTCTTTTTCCTTCAGTGAAAAACACACACATTCATGTATTAGTAAACGGTGATCAAAGATGCGCTATATATACAATAATAGAACCTGTTCTAAAAAAACTCACCTACATGCACATGCCCTATACAATAATAGAACTCTAACAAACTCATAATATTATGGATAAGAGCAAGCAATATGAAAGCGACAAATCAAAGGATGACACCACAACACAAAAAAATGATAATATACCACATTATTAAGTATATCTAAACCTGAGATTTGTTCAAGGAATGTAACCCCAAACGAGATTTATTCTGAATGATGGCAACTAATCATACTGGACGACCAGTCATGGGACCGGGCTAGGTTCCACTTAATTTAACTCAACAGTTGCAAAAGTTGGTTCTTAATAATTGAGAATGAAAGCATAATCATTATGCTTAGTGGGGAGAGAGCTCCAACTTTAGTTAGTGTGTGTGGGTTTGTTGTTTAAGGTATCAAACTGTGCTCCTAATTTCTCCCAACTTGATTACCCTCTTAAGTAGATGCATTAGCAGGGTTTAAGCTCATTCCCAGATCACCCAGCACCCTTCATACTTCTGTAACCTAACTATACAGAAACAACACACTAAAGGAAACCTGAAACAACATCAGTGCTTTCTCCTCTTCAAGAAAAGAAATGAAAGTTAAATGAGTGAACTAGAGAAGTGATGGAAGTGAAGATATCAGTTTCATACATTCCAGATTTTCAGTTTTATCAGTTTTGCCAAGTTCAGTAGATTGTAACAGATTGTCTTGTGTTGTTTCTGAGTGTCAAACATAGCTAGAACATGTGGTTAAATAAGTGAGTCCCTAGGGGTAAATTGAAAGTCAGGATAAGTAACAGAAAGACAATAATAAGAAGATGATGCATCAGTTTAGCAGTTCGTATTTCTGCTTCTTTCAGTTAGTATTTGGATGCTTCTGTAGCTTTACCAATGTTGTTTTGGGATTAGAAGCGTGACAGAACACATAAGTAACTGAGTCTGCTATTTGGGATGAATTAAAAAGGCAATCTGTAACAAGGAGAAGAATAGAGGGTAGTAAGTCAGCTTCAGTTTTCTGCTTCAGTCTTACAGTTTCTCTAGTTCTGTTTAGTGAGTTTTTGTGGCTTTAACAATGTTGGTTTAGGATTGCTCTTGGAGTAAAATCGTGGGAAACCACTTAACTGAATGAGAAAGTAATTTGGGAAACTAGAAAACAGATTAAAAGAAACAGAAGAGAGATTACCAAGTATATGCTTCAAGCCTTGGCAGATTTTTTTCCATTTATATGGAAGTGTTTCCAGAGGTTTCATAAAGAATGTATTAGCTGGAAAATAGATCTAATGCCTTGCTAACATATAAACCAACGGGTACATAAGTTGGGAAGAATTGAAACAGACTTGAGGGGCAGAAAGAAAATAATAACAGGAAAGGGTATTAGTCTCAGATTTCCGGTTCTGGAATTTTGTTTTGGGTTTCTGTTACAGATAGGATAAGAGTGTGGTGGTGGTTAGATCATGAACTTGAAACCTAACTAAGTAAGTAAGTAAGTATTTTGGCATAAATTGAAAGACAAACTCATGGACAAAGAAAAGAGAAAGACTAAAGGTATAACAGTCTTATGTTTTTTTTTCTACCTGCGGGCATCAGTTTTGAATAAGGAAGTTCCCAGTAGAACTATCAGTGTATTCTAGGTTGGTTTCAAGTTTACAACCCTTAACTAATTGGTCGCATGATTTGGGAATGAATTTAGAAGTTGGGTTAGTAAGCTAGTCCTAAACTGAATCCATGAACATAAAGTAAAGCAATTTGTCCAGTTTAAATCTTTGGATATCTCAAATCCTGTAACATTAGTCCGGTGCATTAGCTTGCAGAAAAGATGGTAGGAGCTATACGTACTCAGTAACCAACTCAAAACAAATTACCCACTCACTTATGTAAGCAATAACTAATCTAGGTTGTGGAAATATCAGTCAATTTATTAAAACATCAGTAAGAAACAGGATGGTGTGTTTCTTTTCTTTTTGTTTTCTGTTTTCTGTTCCAGTTTGTAGTTAGTACTGGGATGTTTTAGTAGCTTTAATAATGTTGTTTAGGGTCTGTTCTTGAAGTTAGAATCGTAGTAAAACACCTAATGAATGAGAAAACAAACAAATGAGGTAGAAGATGATGTAGCAGTTTTCATGTTTCAGATTCAGTTTCTATCAGTTCTGATTTCTGATCTTCAGCTTCCAGGTCTGTGTAAGAATTTTCAGAAGTGTAGTCCTTATTTTCTTGGGGCTGTTTTGGGAGTTAAAGCTACACTAAGATGTTAACTACACAGCTAAACCAATTAAGGGAAAATAAGAACCAGATTATTGAACAATAAGGAAACAAAGAGGAAAGGGATATATCAGTCTCTTAAGTCTCAGTGGTTCGTTTTCTTCAGTCCTGTATGTACAGAGGTATTGATTAGGGTTGTAGTGAATTGTTAATGAACCTAAAACACCTCTAATATGCCCTGTTAAGTTTATAAGTACTGAGGGGAAGATTAGGAGGTAGATTAACCACCTACAAGCAACAGTCAAACAGAATGCACCGAAACAAAATTCTAGTAAAAAAGGGGTACCTAACTCCGACCCCATGCATTGCATATAAAAATTCTAGTAAAAAAGGGGTACCTAGCTCCGACCCCATGCATCAGAAACAAAATTCTAGTAAAAAAGGGGTACCTAACTCCGACCCCATGCATTGCATATAAAATTCTAGTAAAAAAAAGGTACCTAGCTCCGACCCCATGCATTGCATATAAAAATTCTAGTAAAAAAGGGGTACCTAGCTCCGACCCCATGCATTAGAAATCAAAATTCTAGTAAAAAGGGGTACCTAGCTCCGACCCCATGCATTTTATTAAAATATACGTACCAGTTTCTCCTTATGATCAGGGTAAGAGCGTGAACCGCCACAGTGGGTTGACATTCCAGCTCCTGGTTCGAACTCCGTACGTCTGTTTTTGGAGTTCACCTCTCGTATGCGTCGAAACTGGGGAGAGTTCCACACTTGCTCCCACGCTCTCAAGATCTCTTGATCAAGTGACGGTCGAAGTTTATGTTCAGTCCTGATCTCGTACAATACTTCTCCGTAGCGTCGGGCACCCTTTTGACAAAACTTGTCATACACAATACTTTCAAATGAGGGATCCCATCGAAATTTCTTCTGCAGTTCACAATATATATAAAACAATGTCAACTATATATCAAAACAAAAAAAATATAAAAAATATCAAGTAGCCATGACTTTATTACCCTAAACTCCTCAAAATAAAACCGTTTTTGCTCCTCCAACAGTCCCTTCCACGCATGACCCTCAGGAAACCACTTCCTATCGAATATTTGTCGGAAGACTCGAGTCACTTCATTACTTGGTCTCATACCACTTGTATGATAGCAAAAGAGTGATTAATTAGAAAAAAAATAAATCAACCACATAATTAATTCACATTGCATAACACAAGAATAAAGATTATTTCACATACCCAGATTCAGAAAAGGTAATCAGAATACGAGGGTCAGAAGTCGACGCACTCGCACTGCCACTTGCACTTCCACTCTCCACATGCATCTCTGTAGATGTGTGTGGGGTGGTCTCCAAGGAATCCCCACCAGCAGGAGTATCATCTGGTGTGCTGATGGTACCGTTAGACGTACCACTAGATGGTGGTATCTGACAAGCCTCTTGTTGCTCCTGCGGAACAGTCAAGGGTGCCTCCTGCTGCTGCTGCTCACTACCACCATCAGCAGCTGCCACTGATGACTCCACACGATCACCAACATTCTTACTCTTCTTCTTCTTTTTGGGGAAGAGGCGTTTGACCACACCCGAACCAGCCATATCTGGACACATATAAAATGAATTAGATATAATCAAACAATATTGTAAGATTCATAAACAATAACTATCTACGAGTTAATTTACATTTGTCATTCAGAATCATAATCATCATCATAATCATCATCATAATCATTCTCTTCCAAATCTTCTTCCAATTCATCTTCCACTTCTTCAGCATCTTCAACCTCGTCCCCCTCTAAATATCTACTCTACACCCTCAATCAAACAACTAGTTGATGGTAACAAAATGATTGAAATAATGTCCGTACCATATAAAGATATCATTGGTTGTACGGCGAGAGATCAGCTCAGCGCCAGAAAGGCAAAATCGCTAATTACATTTGTTCAAGTTGACAGAGAGAATGAAATAAGTTCAGTTTATTACCGGATTCAGCTCGTCGACACTCTAGCGTGCAAAATCTTTAGGAATTCAAAGCTTCAAACAAGCGCTCCAGCCTCAGCAAAAACGATTCTTAAGAAAGACTGTAACACAGATGCATATAATTAATCAGAGCCCATGTATATCAAAGAACTTTGAGGAATTCAAAATGTCCACAATATTATCCCCTGTATCTGAACTGGCAGATTTTTTCTACTTGCTGGAAATATACACGCAACACTATACACTGGTTCAAGAGCTATGCACAGTCAGATACTGAACATATTTAATGATGAGTGCGGGAAATTTAAACAATTCTCTGCAGCTGCTGTGCAAAATGTGAAGATCACTTTGCAGAGGAGATATAAAAATGCACTTGTTGATAGTACGCGCCAAAAGTAATTATGAACAGAGTCAGTTGGGATAAGGCTATTCAAACATCTGCCAACAGTTTCCTTTTCTCTCATGCATGTAGGTATTGAGTTTCCATTTTGATGATTCGTTCACTTGTGTAACAGAGAAATTTGGTAATGTTTAATGAAGATATGTTCTGCTTTTTTTTTTGAAGATATGTTCTGCTTTTATGTACTGATAGTAGCAACATAGCTTGTATGAACTTTTCAGATCAATTGTATCTCTTCTTTTAGCGTGTTCATTTTACATATATCTGGGAATCTCAAAGTTTACCTTTCATGTATCCAGTTTGTTTTGCCCATCCTCCTGTTATCATAATCCTTTTTGGACTCCCATGTTTGTTTCTGCTGTTTAGCTATATGAATTTCATCGTGTTTAGGTCAGATCTTGTCCTGATTGCTATTTTGTGTTGATTATGTTTTTATAATATACACGCAGTAGGTTAATTACCTTGGGTCAGTCCAGAAGGACTCGTGATCAAGAGATGGAAGAACGAGGGTGGCATTCATAATCTTAGCTAGTTTGCTTTAATTAGTAGAGCTAGGACAATAGCTAGTTCAAGCATCTCTTACTTAACTCTAGTGGAAAATTTACCGAGACTAAATTAAAGAGAAGAAGACAAGTTAGAGTATATTACCCTGACTGAACTGGAGTGTTTTCAACCTTATCTTCAATCTGGTGTGCGAGCAGGAGTGAGTCCTGCACAGCACAAACACAAGAAGAGGATTAAGACAGGCGCAGAGCAAGGATTGTTCACAAGTCAGTCTTGCAAAATTAGCGTGACTAAATTGAAGAGAAGAAGACAAGTTAGTGGAGTGTTTTCAATCACACGTAGACTATACCCACGTTCTGCTACTGGATAAGAGAGAAGCGTAGGGCAAGAGATATTAAGTTGTTGAAAAAAAAAAGCATTCAGAAAACAGATACCAAGTATAGCCCTGTTGTTAGTTGATAATTACTTGGTTGATAATATAATGACCAGAGTAACAAATTTGATCACTAGAAACTGAATTCCAATAGGTATTAGCACAGTCAAGATAGATATCATGTGGTAGGGTGTCAATTATTAGTTGTAAAGAGGGAGAAGAAGAGATCAAACTCATACCTGCTTTGTGCCAGCAACTTGCAAAAGGGACCTTGACAGCCTGGCGATGGTCTCTAAGCCGTACAAGTATTCTGTTGGTTATAAAAAACACAGCTGTTAAGCTAGGTGAGTATTCTGTATTAAAAGGATGCTGCAGAGGTCCATTGATTGTAGGGAAGTTAGATTAATCAATGCCCTTTGCCTCAATGTCTAAATAGCAGCAAACTGAATTTTACAAATTGATTAAAAATTTAAAACAGAAGTGGGAATGAACACACTTTGAAGATTATGATGTGCTGAAACAGATTTTAATTGAATATTGAAGCAGATTTTAAGTTTACAAGTTGGCTGGTGAACTTTTGAAATACATATTTTAATAATAGCAAAGACATTATGATTTTGGTTTCGTATTACAGAAAACTGGCACTTTGGGATTGATTTTCATGATCTTAAACACGTTTCATATGTAATGAGCAGGACACTTACTCAAACAAATTCAATCACATTTCAACATACAAGAGGTCTGTCAATAATAGCCGGCATAGTAATATAGCATAGAATCACCAACTGCAGGCCAGGCACTCTCAGTAAACTTAACATCTTCAAACCAAAAGCATGACTAAGTAATATCTACATCCTTAGTATTTCACTCAACAAGAAGCATGACTAAGTAATATCTACATCCTCAGAAAAGTCCCATAGATACCAAAAGAATGCTTTTAATCAAACATATATACCATAAATACAGACTCCTACCAAAATCCACAATTCTTCTAAATAACTCACGAAAGGATAAGAATAAGTTTCTTTTTTTTTAGATTAAAATGACAAGAATAAGTTGTTGCCGGGACTTAATGTTTTTCTGAGTTAATTACTCCTTGTTTACCAAAATAAGCATATAACAATGAGAAAAAATCAATCTAAGTATAGATTATTTCCCACATAGTGATTCGGTGATGGTCACGAGCTAGTTTCGAATTGGGGTTATGATAAAACAGCCATGAACCCTAATTATCCAACTAAACAGAACCCTAATCCTCTAATTTGTAGTTTCGAATCATAAGATAAGTTCTGAGTACATTACCGGTTTCAGCTCCTCTGATTTCAGCCCCTCTTCACTTTGGTAGAGATGACAATGGACTGAGTTCTTCAATGGATGCCCCGCGCGAGAGAACGACAGAAAATAAAATGGAGTAGAAGCGAGAGTTCTTCAATCGAACGAGAGAAAAATTCAAAGCACGAGACAGTATTTCAATGGAATGATAGAGAAATTCAAAGCGCGAGAGAGTTTTTTTTTGGAAAACAAACGCGAGAGAGTTGAGAGAACGATGAAGGGCGAGAGAAATTCAGAAACTATAATGTTTTAGTTGCCAGAGAATCAGAAAAGTTCTGAGTATATTACCGGTTTAAGCACCTTCGATTTTAGCCCTTCTTCACTTCGGTGTATGAACGAAAGATGCAACAACTGGGAGTTCTTCAATGGATACCCAGCGCGAAAACCAGCTACTCAATGGACCAGAATCACTAGAGAAAGATGGAGTTCTTCAATATGTCGGCTTTGCGAGAACGATGCGCTGAGGAAGAAAGATGGAGTTCTTCAATTTGTCGGAGTCGAGAGAAAAGTTTTGCAAGATAGAAAGAGGAAAGCATGCGCTGAGGAAGAAAGGCTGGATTCACTGCGTTTAAGATTTAGCAAGATTACCGATGAATTTTGTCCGTCGGTACCTATGATAACAAACGGCACCGTTTCACGAATGAGAACTCTCGCTGCTGTACATATAGAGTATTTACCGACGGAAATGGTCCGTAGGTAATTACCGATGCAATATTCCGTCGGTATTAGTCACATAAAACGACAACGTTTATTTGTCTCGCCTGTTGTATATATATAGAGCATTATTACCGATGGATATGTTCCGTAGGTAATTACCGTCGACCTATTCCGTCGGTATTTATCGCATAAACGACAGCGTTTTACTCTAGCATGTTACATATACACAGAAGCCATTACCGACGACGAAAAACCGTAGGTAATTTTCAAGTAGTTTAAGCGTAGTAAATACCGACGGATTATTCCGTCGGTAACCATTTTTTCAGATCCCGCCTATTTACCTACGGAAACTATCCGTAGGTAATTTGTTGCCAATATACGCGCCATTGCGTGCCACTCCTCCCGCACTTTTCCCTTCAAATTTACCTACAGAATATTCCGTAGGTAAAAATGTTGTTGGAATTCCGTCGGTATTCCGTAGGTAACACCTTAACCAAGGGTTGACATTATGATCCGTAGGTATTCCGTCGGTAATTACCTACGGAAAAGTTTCCGTAGGTAATTTCCGTAGGTAAACTACTGTTTTCTAGTAGTGACTCTGCAATATCTATCCTTCTTGCCATCAGCTACCACCAAGACTCTACATAATGGCTCTTCAATATCCACTTCAATAAATATTTTAAGCACTTTTGAAGAGAGGGGGTTAATCTTATCAGCACAGGAGACAAACACTCCTATTTTGTTGCCTAAGGTAACTGCTGACGCTCTATTGAAATAGACCATGGGGAGATTATGCACAGCTGCCAATAGTCTCACTCTGGTAGGATTATGTTCTCCAATGTGGATGGTAGGGTCTATAGGCATTACTACTAACAATCTGTTTTGATAATGCCAGGGTCCACTTGACAAGATATGTTTGATATCCACACCCGAAGAGAACTGAAGGGAATCGATTGAGGTTAATTTCACTGACCTTAAATAAGCTTTCGGTTTCCACAACTGGATGAGGAAGTTCTGGAGGGTCCTAGGCGGGATCTTTGATGGGTGCCATAAACGGGCAAACAAAGCATGTTTAACATCAGGAAGAGGAGAAACCGAACAGCAAGGTATCTCCTTCACCTTCTCTAACTCTCCAGGATGAATCTTCATATTACCCCAGTCTTCAATGATATTCTCCATTAGAGAAATGCAACAGGACGTAAACAAGGAGCACCCAAGCCAACCCTTCCAACCTTTCACACCACTTCCTCCACTTCAGGATAGCAAGAACCGATCTTCGCAAAGGCCTGAAGAGACTTAACTGGGAAGGGTCAACCAACTTCTACGAAGAAAGACCAAGACCCAACGGATATCAAACTCTTCTCCACCTTACTGCTGCTACTGATTAGACTAATACCCACCAAATTAAACTCTCTAGCAATACTATGAAAGTGGTTGGCTTCCACGTTATTATGGGAGACTCGTACTTGGAGATAACGTGGCTTACTCTTATAAGCCCCTGGGAGTACGGCCATACTTATTACCTTTCTACTCAAGTGGCTACGTAATAGGCACCAAGATGCCATGCTGCTAAAAATAGTACGGAGAAGGGGGGAGAGAAACAACGTAAGAAATCGCCTTCAGAATCGCCTACAAGCAAAACTAAATCACCTTACAGTCGCTCTCTTTTTACAGTTTTCGTCTTTACTATCTCTGTTGTATCTCATTTCATGTCTTTCTTGTCACTCCTATCGGTTATTCGGTCACGGTTACTAACTTGTAACAATATTTTATCATCCTTCTAATGATAAGTTTCTAAATAAGACATAAAATTCATTTATCCACTATTTAGAAATAGAACCCTTATTTTAAGGAGTATATCATTCAAAGCGTCACCAACAGTGGTGTTTTCTTAAAAAAGGGAATTTCATGTAATGCCACTATATACTTGGTAAATTCATGAAATGCCCTTCCAAAAAATTAACAAAATGTCACTACATTTTTATAAAAGTTCATGAAATGTCATTATATCATTGACCAGAAGAAAAAAATGATAAAAATACCTTTACTAGTTAATAAAATACTTTTAAAATTCATAATATGCCACTAAGTGTTAAAAAAATCATAAAAAAGTCAAAGTACTACAAAAATATAGATAACTATAAAAATATTTAAATGTTATAAAAATTATAAAAACTGAAAATAAAATAAAAAAAATATCATAAAATATTAAAAAAAAATTCTTAGATTTTTTTAAAGTATTTAGTACCAAAAAAAGAATATAGTGTTTTAAACACATAATTTTCATTAATTTATAACAATTAAGTACCATTATACCAATTAAATGTCTTAATTTTTACCTTACATTTTAAAAAAAGATTTTTCCCTACCAATTTAAATTATTATTATTTACTTTTAAATAATATTTATAATTTTATTTTTCTAAAATTTATATTCTATTTTACAATAACTTAATGTCATAAAGTTATCTATAAAATATAATGTAAATTTTTGAAATAATTTTTCGGAATGTTTGTTAAAAATATAATACAATTTATTTAGAATACAAATTATTTATTTAAAAAAATATTTTTATATTTGACTAATATTTTTGAAAAAGTTTTTTACAATCTGTATTATATTTTGCAGATAATTTTATGACATAATAAATTTTGTTATAGACAAAATATTATGTCATAAAGTTATCGATAAAATAGAATATAAATAATTTTAAAAATTAAATTTCTAAATATTAGTTAAAAACTATCATTTATTTTGAATAAATAATTTAAATTGTTATGAAAAATGTAAGGAAAATGTATGTTAAAAAGTATGGTACTTAATTGGTATAAATTAGTGAAAAAATTGATTTAAATTATCTCTTTAAAACACTATATTTTTATGATATTAAATAATTTAAAATAATTTTTGAAATATGTATTTATCAATTTTTATAGTTTTTAGAATATTTTTTATAGTTATCTATATTTTTATAATATTTTGATTTTTTTTGTAAATTTTAGTGAATTTTTTAACACTTAGGGATATTTTGTGAACTTTAAAGTACTTTGTTAACTTATATGAGTATTTTTATATTTTTTCTTCTAATCATGACAAAATGACATTTCATGGACTTATATACAGTGACGTTTTGTGACTTTCTTTTTTTTAGGTATTTCATAAATTAAACAAAAAATATAGTGTCATTTCATAAAAAAAATGAAAAAAAAAAAAGAGAGAGCTCCACTGAAAATGACCCAAGATAGTAGCAGCATAATTCGTTGAGCGCTTTAACTATATTAACCTCGAATGCCTCAATATGAAGAAAAAAAAGAAGCCAATAACACCCCTCAATGCTTGAGCTACCTCATCACAAGGAATCTAGTCAATTTTACTAGACTCAAGTAACCTCACTCAAAAATACAGTGACAAAGTCCAACCTGAAGATCGAACACCCACTTAATACTACAAAATTGCCAGAGTCTGAAGTGAAGTGAAGTGGTATCCTGAGTTTAGAGATGTAATCCACAGCCAAATCCAGCATCACATCTGTTGTGCTTATTTGCTATCCTCCACGATAAAAGTTCAGGAAAACAAAAGAAAAAGACTACATTAGACTAAGGAGTAATTAACCATCGCATGTTCAGAGTAGCACTCCCTGCCATATGAAAAATCTTCGTTTCTTAAATGAATGGTAAAACTTACACAACAGTTTTCCAGAGTCTGAAGATTACTAACAGCTACCGCTTCTGTGCTTCCATCCATATGTATGTACAGACACAACACATTGCTTCGTTACCAGGCTAGATTTGAAGCAATGTGGTGTTGTTGATGTTGCTGATTTAACCACCTGCATCCAAACCGAAGCAAAATTAGTTGCAGTAAAGATGTATACTATTATTACTACGAAACCAAGCGTTGTAATTGTAGTAGTTCGCATTCTGAAAGTTGACTGTCCGTGCATCTCCTTCCGAATCGGCACGTTCTTAAAACATAAAGCAAACATGAGCGGAACAAAAAAAAAAAAACGTAAAGCAAACAGACTTTCCTCTTTCCTTCTCTATCTCACCGCGTTCTTTCCAATTCTTCTTCCTGAAGTCTTCGTGTCTTCATCTTTTTTATTGAACCTCTCAGTCTCAGACTCGTAACAGCCAACTCTCCCGAGCATGTCGTCATAATACATTCTACTGAATCACCGCGCTTGTCAAATTTACAGGGATTTATATATCTCTCTCTCTCTTCCTCCTTTTAGCCGAGGACACATCGCTAGGCTTGATCGTCACTGGGTGAGTTTAGTGTTGGCAAGTGCTGCTGCTGCGATCATAGGCTGTGGGAACTTTATTGTAGCCTCAGGTGCTTAATTTCGTTTCAATGTCATCCTGCGTAAACTAGAATGAAGTCTGTGTCTAGCTTTTCAATGTTAGTTAATTTAATTAGTTCTTCCTAGATATTCGTATGTTTGAACTTACTGATCTGTGATTTATGCTCAGCGCGACTGGAACTATATGAATTTTTCAATTGCTTAGCACATGCTTTAACTAAAAACATGTTGACTAAGTCAACAAGTGTTATATCTTCATATTTTGGGGTGATGGGGAGAGAGATTGAGATGATGGGTTAATTGGTACTTGGTCATCTCGATGTTAATTTGTTTAACGCTGCATTTAATGGAGAAAGTTGAACTCCAACCTTAGCAGGCCGAAAAAAAATGGTTAAATGAAACTCCTCAAGTTCTCCCAACCTAATCAGACCGGAGAATATTGTAATTGAAACGCTCTTATATTGACTTGTGGTAACGCTGAACGAATGGCTACAACATCTTATTGGCGACTGCTTCCCTGAACCAGCTTCAAGCTTATTTCATTTGCGTAACCTAGATGCTTTGATTATTATTAGGGATATGCTGGGATTCGGCTAATCAGTCGTTAGTATCAGCGAGTTGTTGCTCCTGTTAAATTGACGTGCTTGTGAAAATCCGAGAATCACTTGATAGTTGCCTGTTTAAACCCTCACATTTCCTTTTTGCCATTTAGAATCCTTGGTAATTTTCAATGGTATTTTGATGTGTAGCGCTTTCATAGTCAGACCAGTATCCTTTGTATTTAAAAGAGGTGGCTTGATTCTTTCTCGTGCGCGGGAAGAAGGTAATGTATTTATTGTCATGCACTCGCGAGACACTTAAGCTGCCTGGGAAAGTGGTGTGCTCATTGGAAAGGATATTTTATTGGGATGTTAGAAATTTTAATAATGGATATTTATATATTTGAGCACTGCTGGCTAACGGTACCGTTTGAAAAAGTTTCTGTTGGAGTTAATTAATTGCTCTGCTGGAGATTTCATTGGTGTCTCCTGATAAGTGATCATGCCTTTTCGTTTAAGGCATAAACCTTTTCCTCTTCCACTATGCTTATATCTACATATTTTGGGGAAGTGGCTTCTCATACCATCCCAACACGAAAGGTCTTCTTACATTATACTCCCTCCGTTAATTAATAACTGTCGTTTTAGGGAGTGACTCTTGTTCAAAAATATTTGTCATTCTAGCTTTTTGTTACACTTTTTTCCACTTTTAACCCTACTATTCAATGCAAAAGTAATTATTATCTAGACGAAAAAGTAAAAAGTAGGGGTACATGCGTCATTTTTCTACTTTTCTTAATAAGTGTGCAAGTTTCTAAAATGACAGATATTGTTGAACGGAGGGTCAGATGCTTACAGATAGGTCAAGGATAGTTTTCTATTTGTTCATGTAAGTGTTTCTGAGGTTTTTTGGAGTGTGAGAGACTCATATTTAGTAGCTGAGTTTGGGAGCTGGAGTAGATTGCGAGGATATGTTGGAACTCCCATACCATATAGTGAATTTGGTTTCTTATTTCCCCGGACTTGGGTCTTTGGATCAGGTAAATTCTTGTATTGGTTGTGTTTTGTTTGTTCCTTTTTCTGGTGGAGATTTCAGATGTCCAAAGTTCCCAAATATAGACTGCTTACGCAAGTTAGCCATTATTGCAAAAACTGAAATATGTATCCATGGTGGTTAATTAGATATTCCAAAGGGTAGTGTAGTGATGATTTTCCTTTCATTATTTCTTTTTAAAAGAAAGCAAAATTTAAGGCAAAAAGTAAGTTCAGGAATATCAACTTCTTGGAAGAGTTTGTGCTTTAGCTTTGTAATGGAAATGTGCAATACCAGGGTCTATATCTTATAAGTTTATCTATCATCCCCGATGGATTTTGTTTGTTTAGTACTACTGTTGTGCTTAAGATTTTTGTATCTACCTCTATTCTTCAGAGTTATTTAAATTGTTCCTGTTGCATCACACCCTTATCTTGAAATCATGTAGTTAACAATTCTTTTTATGTCTTCATAATCCTTTAATCCTAGCATTTTACTGAATCTGAATACTCGAATAATCTGCCATTTCTTTCTCAGATTTTTCAAATATGGATCCTCAAGGGCCGGTTGCGATTCTCTGGGATATTGAAAATTGCGCGATTCCTAGTGACGTTCAGCCGGCAGATGTAGCCATCAACATTCGAAAAGCCCTTGGAGGAGGTGCTGTTACGACATTTTCTGCATATGGTGACTTCAGTTCTTTCCCAAGAACGGTGAGGGAAGGCTGTCAAAGGACTGGAGTCAAGCTGGTAGATGTCCCCAACGGAAGAAAAGATGCTGCTGACAAGGCTATATTGGTTGATATGTTCCTTTTTGCCTTGGACAACCGTCCTCCATCTTCGGTTGTGCTTATTTCTGGTGATGTTGACTTCTCCCAAGCCCTTCACATACTTGGTCAGAGGGGATATACTATCATTCTTGTAATACCTTCTGGAGTGAGAGTTTCCTCTGTTTTGCGCAATGCTGGCCAATTTGTGTGGGACTGGCCTAGTGTTGCCCGTGGAGTGAGTTCTATTCCCTCCACTAGACCTTCTGCATTGACTTCACGTATGGGATCTAATGAAATATCTAACCGTCCAATGGGATGTCAAAGCAGTGAGAACCAAGATGCTCTTAAGAATGAAGAGGCATTTGGACACCATACACTGTCACGAAGTTATCACAACAGTAAGGATATGTCATTTTCATCCCAATCTCTATCCAAGAATGCGATGGGGCTTCTTTAGATTTACCTTGCTCTACATCTCTGAAGTCAGCTCTGGGTCTCTCACATTCAGTTTGAGCAAGGCAACACCTGGTTCTCTGACGAGCCAGAATGATGCAAGTTGTTTGCGGAAACAGTCAGAGGACTTGAATGGTTTAAAAGCACGGTTGGTGCAGGTTCTGGAGCAGTCTGGAGGGTGTCTTGCTGTTTCTCAGATCTCCCTACACTATCAAAAACTCTTTGACCAGCCACTCTGTGTCTCGAAGTATGGTGCTACCAATCTTGTGAAACTTCTACAGAAATTTTCTGATGTGATGCATATAGAAGGCGAAGGTCCAAAGCAGATAGTTTATCTCAAAAATTTCAAGGTTGTGCTACTAATGACAAATCGCTGCATTCTCCAGTATTAAGCAAAGAGAGAGGAATTCAGTTTATTATGAATGAAGGCCTCCTTTCAGTTTCTGGATCAACTGATCAGCTATCTGATGATTACAAGATAATCGTGGAAAATAATTCACTGGGTACAAAAGAAGAAAAGGACAGTGTTCCAACTCAAGGGGGAGTTGGTGAAGCTTCTGGAGCAGACTGCAAGGTGCCTATCTCTTGCAAAAATCCAACCAGAGTTTCAAAAGCTCTTTGGCCAGCATCTTATGTCTTGGGATATGGCGCTTCCAAGGTCGGTTATTTTTTGCAGAAATTATCAAATGTGAATCCAATAAATAATCAAGATGAAGGGAACGCAATTCATCTTAAGTATGAAGATGTGCATTTGGTGTCTGGATCTTCTGATGAGTTATCTGAAGATAAGAGGGCGGCTGCAAAAGATGTTTCAGTGTGGAAAAAGGAGAAGAAAAGTCAATTTTCAACTGAAGGGGCATTTGGTGAAGCTTTTGGAGCATTTCGGGGGATCCTTGGCTCTCTCTAACATTCTTCCTGAGTATCAAAGGTTCTTTGACCAACCACTGCATATCTCAGATCATGGTGCTTGCGAGCTCGTAAATCTTCTGCAGAAATTTTCTGACGTATTGTCAGTAGAGGGTGAAGATTCAAAGGAGATTGTTTATCTCAAGAACTTTCGAGCTGGCGCCACCAAGGATGTTGCACATCTCTCATCACCATTCAAAGATGAGAGAGGAAAAGAAGGCCAAGGATTCAAAATGTGAACGATGATTGCATTTGCTGTCTCCTCCAAGAGATGAGTACGTGGCTTTCCAGGAGGATTCAGTTGAGGAACAAAGTAAAGAAATGACTTTGTTCCACTTGAAGGCACAATTGGTGAAGCTTCTGGAGCAGTATGAAGGGTGTCTTGCTCTTGCTCAGATCCCCCCAGAATATCAGAAGTTTTTCGGGCGACCACTTTGTGTCTTGGAATGGTGATTTCAACCTCATATCTCTTCTGCAGAAGTTCTCAGATGTGATGGCAATAGAGGGTGAAGATGCAAAGAAGTTTGTGTATCTCAGGACATTGCATGCTTCACTGAACACAGTTGAGAAATGGACAGGGCCAGGGACAGTTATCCCAAATGCTAATGAAGATGCCCGTTTGGTGTCTGGATCATCTGATGAATTATCTGATAATTAAGAGGGCTCTTCCAGAGGAGGATTCAATTGAAAAGAAAAGGCAAAGAATGAATATGTTCAAAGTGATGACGCAATTGATGAAGCTTTTGGCACAGTCTGGCGGGTGCCTAGCTTTTAATAAGATTCCGTAGAGTATCAGAAGCTCTTTGGCCAGCAATTATGTGTCTCGGAATATGGGCTTGTAAGCTGGTGGATCTTCTGAAGGAATTCTCATGTGTCATGACTATAGAGGGTGAAGACTCAGAGAGAAAGGTTTATCTGAGGAACTATCCAGGTGGCATTACTAATGTCACACCAGTGGCGTCAATGAGCAAAGATAAGGAAGGGACCGGGAAACGTATTCAGAAGAATGCCAATGAAGATTCTCACTTGGTGACTAAATCACCTGAAGATAAGATGGTGGTTGTGGAAGACAATTTGACTGATGAAAAACTACAAAGAAGAGCTATCTTCCAACTCAGGGGGCAATTGATAAAGCTTTTGGGGCAGTTTGGAGGGTGCTTAGCTTTTAATCTAATCGCCCAAGAGTATGACAAGCACTTTGGCCGCAAGCTGTGTGTCTCAGAATCCAGGCTCGTTGATCTTCTACATCAATTTTCTCATGTGATGACAGTTGAGGGTGAAGGTTAGAGCGATTGGTGTATCTGAAGAACTGTCAAGCTGGTACCGCTAATGCCACGGTCCTGGGCAAAGGTAAGGTAGTGAGTGGGAAAGGTATAAGAATGCGAATAAAGATAGATGCAGATATGGTGTCTGGATCATCATGATAAGAGGGTGGCTCTGGAAAAGAATCAAATCGATGAAAAATGTCAAAGAAAAGCTATGTTTCGACTGAGGGGCCGATTGAGGGGGAATTGATTAAACTTCTGGAGCAGTCTGCTGGGTGTGTGGCTTGTTCATATCTCTTCTGAATATCAAAAGTTCTATGGTCGGCCATTGTGTGTCTCTGAATATGGCGCTTGCAAGATTGCTGATCTTTTAGAAAATTTCTCAAGTGTAATGACAATAGAAGGTGAAGGCAAAAAAGATTAGTTTATCTGAAGAACTACCGAGCTGTTACGCCAATGGGACAGTACTGCCATCTCCATTACTGAGCGAAGGAAAGAAAGGGACAGGCATTGCAAGTGTAATGAAATTGGCAATTCGGAGAAGAATTCACTTAAAACAGACAAGGCTCATCCAGCTGAAGATGCAGGTGGTGGAGCTTCTGAAGCAGTCTGGGGTTGCATGGATCTTTCTCTATTCCGCAGAGGGTATCAACAGCTTTTTGGCCAACCACTCTGTATCGGAATATGGTGCTGCAAGCTCATGGATCTTCTTTTGAAGTTCTCAGATGTGTTGTCAATAAAGGGTGAAGGCCCCTTAAAGTTGGCTTGTCTAAAGAACTATCGAGCTGGCAGTGCCAATGACACCCCTCTGCCCTCTTCGTCACTGGCAATTCTAAGCGATCCCAGCTATATAGGGTCAAGATTCAGAACTAGAAAATTTTCAACTTTAAGCTTGCTGTTTTCGATGGTAAGATATGTATTGGTGAATATGTGAAGCAGAGGTACAAGAAACGGCTTGATTATAATTTGAATCAAGGTCCCTCTACTTTATGTTTCCTATTCTGGTTGGCCTTTATGGTTTTTTTGGTTTAGTTTTTCTTCCGGTAACACAATAATGATCAGGAAATCAGCATACGATACGAGTGATGCATTTCATTAGTATCAACCAAACTGGCGCAGCTTGAGCTCTCCATTAGAATGTCGGACCAATGTCCATTAGATACCATGGGGGAGATACGCCTTTTTGTTCAGTATTTGCTCGCCCGAAGATTCTACATTTTGTTTCTCTGTTTTTCAGTTACAAGTAGCTAACCTGTGTCTTGCTGACTATGCGCCCTCGTCTAAAAGCAGACGTATTTTGGTATTTTTCCTGCACACAATGTTGTATAAAGGATTATTTTTAGGTTTTTGTTAATAGTCTGAGTACTCGATGCCGGGTTACAAGGTTGTCTGGGCAAAAGTCATTTCTTAACCGCTATGAAAGCAGTGGTAGACAGATAGGAGAGTTCTAAAAGTAAGGAGACACACTTCAAAAAAAAAAAAATCTGTTTCTGGGGTGAACTACTATAAATATGTTTGAAAAATATACATTGTCCACTAATATGATATAGGGATATTGAATTGTCTAATAAAGAAAAAAAATTCATTAGCTCATCTTGATAATGCAAAACAATTGAAATGTCCAATATTTTATCTTAGAGAACACAAACATTTATGAGATTTTGAAAAACTTGAGTGCCACTGCTTTTTTATTGTACTTTTGTATCTCCTTGTTCTTAGGGCAACCACAGCAAGAGAGTGGAATCAACCCATTATTATATTACTATTTTACTCTCTCTCTCACAACTCTCTCTCTTTTGTCAGTAAGCAACCCTCCCGTACAGTTCTTAACTAAGAACTTATTTCACCCTCTCTCTGCCACATATTCTTTTTCCTTTTCTTTATTTTGCTTGTGTCAGTAAGGAACTGCTAAGTACCTCTGCTGTGGATGCCCTTAGGTATCTTAGATTTATTTGAACTTTAAGGTTTGTATGATGTAAATTACAATTATTTTTATTGTTTCACATTGTCTAAATATTTTAATTTCACCTTATCCTGATAATTACATGGGAGACAATGTACTCTTTTACAATGTAATTTTAAAAATATTTTTTCATAAGTTGAATTACAAATCTTATGAAACCTCTTTGGATTCGACCCATTAAAAGATAATAGAACTACACGACAATGCAACATATGCTCCAAACATATTAGTGTGTATTGCAGCTTTCGAGATTGATATCCATATTTTATGTTTAACTAATCAGTTAATGTAGTCTGTTTTTACATATGAGAATGTTCTCAATAGGTAAGAATTAATAAACGAAATATTTTTCTAGAATTATTTATATATGTTTAGGGTTTAATAAATCCTGTTTAAACTATATAACCATTTATATAAATATAATTAAGCTCAATAAACTTTTTTAAATTGATAACTTAATTATGTATTAATTTTTTTATATATATAATTAATATTTAATTACCTTTTTAATTAACAGTGAATCTAAGCACACCGGTTTATGAAGACAAAGATGATGACTTGAATATGTTCGTTGGACCATGTTGTGTATTAACCTGCAAAGCGCACAAAATAGAGGACGGGTACGATTCGTACGAAGCTGATTTTGAACAAGCAGCGTTGCGCCAATATAGAGCACGGGTACAAAATATGCTCATTTGTAGTGCGCGTGGCGCCAAGAAGCGCACAAAATAGAGCAGCGGAGCGATTATGTTAACGAGTACTACACGGGTACGAATTTGGAACAAGCAGCGTCAACTCGTCGAATACCTCCTTGCACTTGTGGCTCTGCCCTGAAAATTGGGAAGACCATCGAGAATGACCAAGTCTTCACTTCCTTATGGGTCTTCACAATTCATACGAGTCCCTCAGAAGCAACATTCTGATGATCAGCCCTCTTCCCTCCATCGATAAAGTGTATGGTATGAAGGCAAAAGGAGAACCATCGTGAGGCCGACAGGGCTAAAAAATGATAACAACAACCTGGCTTTTACGAGCTCCACGAACCCTAATTCTGGGCGGAACGGCAAGATTTTAAGAAGAAAGCAAGGGAGAAAAGGGAAGAGCAAAATGTACACATTGCAAGAAACCCGGTCACACTTCGAAGTGTTACTACTGGGTCAAGGGCATCATCCCAAGCTATCGGAAGCCGCCGCCAAACAAGGATAAGAAAATTTTCAATGGAACTGTCACTGATTAAACAGATTGGGGAATCAAGAACAGTAATGAGCAAGAAAATTCACCCGTTCCAGAGTTAAGTCTGAAACAATTGCTTTGACCAGTTATCTCCAGACCCGCACCACGAATGCAACTGGATTCTCAACATCACAACACACATCTTTGAGCACATACGGAAGACATCAAATGAGCCAGAAACTGATTTTTCCAATTGGTTTGCAGGTAATATCATTCTAACCTTTAATACTAGCTCTTTGAATAAAATTAATAAACATGATGTCAAGAAAAGCAATGGATTATTGATACAGGTGCGGCTGATCATGTGTGCAATGATATTAAGATGTTTAATGAATCTACATTTATAACTTGTGATTGTGATGTTTCTATTCCTGATGGACATGTCGGAAAAATTAATGGCCTTGGTGAAGTTAAAGTGAGCAACTATCTGAAATAAAAAACGTTCATTCCATTGTTTCAAAAAAAAAACGTTCATTCCATCTTTTAGATTTAATCGTTTATCTGCTCGCAAGTTGCTTTTGCAAATTAAAGCCACCATACTGATATATACTGATCATTGTCAATTGTGGGACCTTGAGTCCAATGCCCATGTGCTTTTTGGGAAAGAAATGGAGGGATTGTATGTCTTGGAACCTGAATGCTTGTCTTAGTTTCTACGTGATAAAGAAATGTCAAAACAGCATAATTTATTTAGATTGGTTATTTAATTTCATACCCCTTTGAGCCGTCCATGGACCATGACGAAAGAGAAACGTCTGTCAAGAGAGCCAGAAAGACTGTCTGACTGTCTTATCTAGAAGTAGAACAAGCTCCACGTTGTTTTCTTTCTCTTTCTGGATTCGTGCCTCTGCTATTCTCGAACACCATATTTGAATCCGAGTAAGGGTATAGTGTTTGAAAAAACGGGGAACTGAGAGGAGATTGGAGGCGGGGTTCTACTTTGGTCCAAACCCGAATTTGGAGCTGGAAACGCCAGGAACATGGAATCTGGCCGCAACTGAAATCGAAGCAAGGCTGAAACCAAATCGTTTTTAGGGTTCTTGGAGTGGTTCCTCTGAGTGAATCTGTGACCTAGCACCCGTCACCTGGTGGTATCTGCCGTTGCCGAATTGCCGTTGCCGAATTGTCGTTGCTGATGGAACCTGTCGTCGCCTCTCCAAGCACGGGTAATTCAATCTCTAAATTCTAAATTCTAGTTTTTAGGGTATGAACTCCATTGTGAGAAACGCGGCCCCCTCATCCCACCTCTCTCCTAACCCACCCGCCCCTACACTAGCAACACCACACCACCGCCATGCCAACGCCACCCAAAGTAGTCCCCCCGCCTACTAACATCAACAAAAACTTCCTCTACCAGTCTAAATCTCTCACAAAAACTCCCATATCCTCCACAATAAAGCCACCTTTTCACCCCACTACTCCAACATGGCCATCGACTACCTAAATCCCACCAGAAAACCAGTCATAGGGGTGACTGTTTTTATCGACAATATCAGCCCAGAAACCAGATACGGTACTATCTGGAAATTATTCAACAGGTTTGGGCAAATTGTGGGTATACATATACCGAGGACTCCAAGGGTTCGCACTGGAACGAGATATGGTTTTGCAGAATTCAAGTCCAAGGAGGAAGCAGACCAAGCGATACTCGAGACAAATGGGATGATGGTGGACGGATATAAGCTCCAAACTCAGACGGCAATATACCGGCGGATCAGCACGGGAGCCCAGTCATACAAGTGGACCCCAAAACCACAAGTATCGTCTCCACAGCCAAGCTCAAGCCAACAGTGAACTCCCTCCCCTCTACGCAAAGAACAGCAACCCCATGGTTTTATTAGTCGATGTTCCTCCCCTCTACGCAAAGAACAGCAACCCCATGGTTTTATTAGTCTAGAAACATCGCTAGTAATAAAGGAAAGGCTCGACAGGGGGGTAGTTGTGTGCTCTCCCACTCCGACAAATCATGCAAAAGTCAAGGAAATCGTACTAAATGGAAAAGGTATGACCGAGGCAATATGCCTCTCGGAGTCAAAGTTCTTAGTGATTTTTGAATCACACGAACTAGCAGAGGAATTCATCTCCTCCTGTATAGGTGAAGAGCTGAGATGGACCAAGAACTTCTGGCAATCAGCTGATCAATTGGCAACCAGGAATACCACGGTAGCAATAAGGGGAATACCCTTACAAGCCTGGTCGCCAGAATCCATACACACCATCATAAGGCATCTTTGGAGAGTCATTAGTATTGAAACCGACATACAGAAACTGCCAGAATCCATCGAAGCTCAGGTTATAATTGAAACTGATAAGAGATCCATCATTAACGAGGAAGTAACCGTTGAGGTAGAAGGATTGCTATGCAAAGTCGGGATTATAGAATATTGGACTGCAGATCTATCATAACATGGCCAGAATAATGATCAAGATGACGGACAAATGTCAAAATCTCCGTTAGAGAATGAGCTCAATCAAGCACCCAACAAAGAAATCATGTCCATTGAAACGATGAGTTTTGAGCAGCAGCTCTTCAGATCCGGGAACCACGCTACGGAAACGACAACATCCAGATGGAGCCAGTCGCTGCGAAGCAAAGATGGGCTAAGCGTCCTTCGAGCTTTTGTCATTCCCAAGGCATTTAATGATAAAGGAATGTTGTTGTTCATAGCCACAAAGGAATTAATCGCCAATCTTAATGGCATCCCCCGGCAAATCAGCCCTTTCATACCCCGAGACCTTTTGCTCAATAACCGCATGTGCAAACAGAAACAAACCTCAATAATTATGCCAGCACCAGTATCTATGTATTCCAAGAAAACCAGCGTGCTACCACTTCCTGACTCCACCTCTACTCCACTTTCCCTTAACCAAATCGAGGTGGAACATAATAATTATGTCCCCTGCTCCCCAGTTTCCACAACCACTCCACCGAATAGCCACGTTTCATCCTCTCTCCCTGAGCCTCTGACACACCTTTCCAATACTCCCGCACACTCCCCCACGTCCCCTCATACCCCAACTGCTTCACCAACTCCTATAAGCATAGTACCTCACCCATCCCAATCTCCTCGCACCCCGCGCGTAACCCTAAACCAAGTCCCACAGTCGGAAACCTTGTTTGAATCATCTCCCTTTATAAGTCAAGACTTCTCAACCCCGAACCTCTCAGAACCTTTGCAAATCAGTCCAACCCTCATAGCAGCCCAAAAATGTCTTGACTTTGGCAGAAGCCTCAATTGTCATTTCCCGAATCCAGAAATCTCTCTACAGAATTTTGCTCAGATCATCAGGAAAAGTAAGAGAATAGAAGAGAAGCAACATATACTTCCAAAATATCTGAGGAGTAATCAAAAGAAAGAAGTGGGCCATATTCAGAAGGGAAGTGCAGGAGGCAGACGCAAACATAGCAGGAATACAAGAGGCACGCCGAATGCAGCCATCGTCGAGAAGTATGGGGACCAGAGGAAAACTCAAACTCAATTGAAATCCACGGAAGATTATTTGGGGGTTTTTATAGCCATCTGGAACTCCGATAGAAACCGAAACAAGATTGCTAACGTGGACCATAATCATCCTGTCCAAGCACCATGTCAGAATCCTGACGATCAGTCGCTTTCGGAACTAGAAAACTGGGCAAACTTATGATCCCAGACAAAGTCATGCTGAAATCACAGTCCTATATTTTTTGAGACACCACAAGCAAATGGTTTCCATATCTCTAAGCTTGGTGAATCCCCAAAGTGCCCTTCAACTCTGGTCAAGGGCTAATTTCAAGAGATACAGTCACTAGGATTGAGTGGATAACTAAACTTGCAATCAGTCGCATGGAGATAAGAAGAGCCCTCTAGTCTTGTTCTTTTTTCACTTTGTCTACCTTGTTGTTGTTCCTAGTTCTTTTGAAATGTACTCTTTTGGCGAGAAAGGTTCTTATGAACCACAGTATTGCCTTTTTAGCTGGTTTTCCAGCCAATTATCAAAAAAAAAATTTAGATTGGTTATTTAGTGACCACGCGAATATTTTCTATTCTCTAGGTATATGCTGATAACTTGGGTTTAGTTCAGATCTTTCTACTACGATTTTTTTTATTATTATTGTTATTGTAATTGTAGTGATAGATCCAATAGAACTTATTTTCAGTAGGTTTCTTAATCAAAGTACGAGATGATAGAAAGTGAGGATTCCACATCACTACATTGTTTTTAATTTCTTATTGACGCAAAGGGTTGGAATCCACCCCATTTTTTGGATGCCCTAAAGACTCACAAAAAATGAATTAATTCTACTAAGATTTTAGTGCAAACATCATTGTTTCCTCTGGTAGAATTAGCACTAAACGCAATTTTCTAAACAATTTCATTTATAATGTCAGCTGAGAAGGGAAGAAATGGTACCAAGCCAAACAAGACACATGGAGCATCCGGCCGCTTCTAGCCGGATGGAAGTAGAAACACATGAGGCTTCCGGCCATCTCCAGCCGGATGAAAGTAGGACTTAGGCAAGACAAGGCGTAGTATGGCCGGCCGCCTGTGGTCGGCCAAAGATGCTAGGGGAGGGCAAAACTGTGCTTATACATGTAAAATACAGGCTGGCAACATAAGACCAGACCCAAAACTCTATAAATAGGGGTGTACCCCCATGGAATAAGATACGCTACATTTGGCAATCAGATTTAAGCTTGATTCTAACAAAAGACTCTCTCTCTCTCTTTCTCTCCTATGAGACTTGTGACCGGGACCAGGTAATGTAGGATGGAAAGGCAGATCGAATTGGATTAGGATGAGTACTCAGTTTCATTTGGCGCCGTCTGTGGGAAACGAACAGCTAGAAGCAACCACGAGACCACGTAGAAGCAAGGAAGAGATCTTTAATGTCGGTAAGGGAAAATCTAAAATAACTGATCATGTTTTTTGAAGGATCTAAACACAGGGAATGGCTCCAAGATCTAAGAAAGCACCGAAGAATACCGCTGAGGAGAATAATCGTATTGAAGAGGAGATGAGTTCCGAAATGCCAGAAGCTATCTCTAAAAGAGATCTCGAGGATATGCTGAAAGGTTTAGTCAGGTCGATCGATGAAAAGATTGTAGATGGAAATGAGACTCTGCAGCAAGAATTAATGCAAAGAGATGAGGAATATCAGAAGAAGTGGGATGAAATGACTGAGGCCATAGAGCAGTTGAGAAATAAGGATTCAAGAGGCAGTAATAGAGAAGAAAGTAAGGATCGGAAGCACAATACAGTCATTAGCGAGGAAGAAATGGAAGAAGACGATCAGATAGACATGAGCCTGTACCCTTTCTCGGAAAGGATAAGGAAAGCAAAACTCCCGCCGCACTTTGTTGCTCCGGCGATTGAGAAGTATGATGGGACAGGAGATCCCGCCCAACATATCAAGAAATTCATGTTTGCCATGAATACTCAAGGGATCAGCTCCCTCGCCCTCTGCAATCTATTCCCAGGAACGCTTTCAAAGAGATCATTGGGATGGATCTCTACAAGGCCGCCGCAGTCCATCTCCAGCTTCAAACAACTGACTGATGAATTTCAACAATACTTCGCCGCGAGCAAGAGGGTTAAAAAGGAAACAATAAAGTTGATGGATGTCAAGCAGCGAATGGGGGAAACAGTGAAGGAGTACAGTGAGCGCTTCCATAAGAAGGTTGCAGAAATTGATGATATCGATGAGAAAATCTTGATTAAAGCCTTTGGTAATGGTTTGGCTCAGCCTCGGTTTGCTGGAAAAATTGCAACAAAAGCACCAAAAACTCATGGAGAATTAGCTGAAATGATCCATGACTTTCTGAAATCTGAAATAACAGAGAATAAGGCTAAGGAGTTAGCAGATAGCTTTAAAAATACAACAACGTCAGAAAAGAAAGAAGGGCAAGGTGGAAACGCTGGAAGAGGAGGGTCAAGATACATACCATATTACAAGACAACCGTCGGGTCTTCCTCTCAAGGCCCGCAACAACAGGGGGCAAGGACCATTGTCTACATCGACCCAGGAAAATATGCTGCCGCAGTAAGAGAAGGATACCTTCCTCAGCCAAGAAAGCCGCCGCAGGGAGAAATCCCAGTTGCATTCTGCGAATACCATGGAAACCGCAGCCACCGGACTGTAAACTGTGCTACCCTGGCCAAAGAACTCCGGGTCATTGAGGAAAATAAGAAGAAGGGAAAGCAACAAGCCGGAACACAAAGGCAATACGGCGGTCAGCAGAGCGGCGTCCAGAATGCACCACGAGGTCGGCAGGAGGAGGAAAATCACCCCAGGCTTGACCCTGGCAAATCGGTTGGTATGATAACAGGTCTGTAGAGAAGGAAAGTAAAAGTTTTTTTCTCTATTTCCCTTCGGGCAACAAATTTCTTCACAAATAAGAGTGGTCATAGATTGTCTTCCTAAAAATCGAATATGTAGGCATAAAACTTTGTCAAGCATCGCGTTACGAAATAAGAAGAATGGAGATTTTCATTTTTGCATTTTGTTGACAGCAAACCCCCTCTCCCAAAAGAAGGCTAACAAAACTTTTTTTAAGAAAACTCACAGGACTTTTTTCGGAGGTAGGACCACTAACCCCTAATGAAAGGAAAAGGCACATTCATCAAGTGCATCAGGAACTCCCGGAAAGAAAGATTGCCAAAAGAGAAAGCTTTCCTCTAATTTTCTTCTCCGATGAAGATGAAGATGGAGTGCTATATCCACACAACGATCCACTTATCATTCGTGCGCAGGTAAACGATCAAATGATGGAGGGAATTGTTGGGGTAAAACCTAACGGTAAATTGTTGTTGGGGGTTTAACCTAACGGCAAGTGTACCGGTCGATTATAGCAAGTTTAAATCTCGGAGTATTCCCTGAGTATCGAATCCAAGGAGGCAGTGGCTAGTTTAATTTTTACTTACACACAAAACAAGAAAAACTATAAATAACAGGAAATTGGGGGTTTTTGTGTGTGATGGTGAATGTTGTAAAAGAGTTCACTAAGCAATAAATAACAGGTAAATAATTGTTTTGGTTTTGTTTGATAAAGGAAATTCCGGTTTACTACTTCTCTCTAGATTTACAATTTCTTCCCCTAAGTGATTTCTACAGTATTCTGAATAAAACCCTGGAATAAGGATAACTCGTATTCGGTCTCCCGCTCCACGAATTCTAATTAGTAAAGACCGAATCCTAACTCTCGTTATGAATCCACTGTTCACTAATTGCTTTAAGCATAGTCTAGATTAATGGTCAGCTAGTGTTTAGAGGAATTACCATCTCTATACTAACCGGTTCTTTCCCTGTAGTCAATTGATAGCCGCAGTTCTCACTTATAAGCTAACAAACTGATAAACTTATTTAATTGATCAGATTAACAAGTCTAGGAATTCATAAGGGAAAAAGAACTTTATTCTATTGTACTGCAGAAAATCACAGAGGTTCAGAAATAATTATTCTAGAGATACATAGTAAACCGAAATTAAAAGCGACTTCTCAGCCATAGACAAAATAACAATGCTCAATATAAATAGCATAAGGATAGAGGGATTTAGTAGAAAAACTGATTTTAGAAGCCGTGGTCGATTCTGCAATTTCCACACTCGTCTGTGTCACGTCCGGCTGTCTGGGGTCGGACGCAGATCCGGACGCCTTGTTCTGGTTGTGTCCAGATCCGGACGTCAATCCGGACGTGGGTAATTGAAGCCCGTGAGCAGTTCTCTTATCTGTGGGTGAGGGTGAAGAATTACGGAGACAGATTTGTGAATGGAGATGGATGGATTATTGTGGAAGAGAGGATGTGTAGAGAGGAAGAGAAGGGATTAGACTCGCAAGTCTGGGACGAGTTGGAATGAAGGCTGAATGACTCCTTAAATAGGCTTAGAGAATAGACATAGATTAGTGGAGGTTTGGTGTATCCGTCATTAATTGAGCATGGCTGTACATTAATAAACGTTGAGGTTATGGGCTTAACTTGCTTTCGGCTGATAATTGCGCCGAAAGCCCGATTATCAGCGCGATTGCGTTTTTATTTTTCATCTCTGTGTGACGTCCGGATCTGTGTCCGGATCCGGACGTGACACAGAACTTTTGGATCTGAAACTCGGGTTATGTCCGGATCTGTGTCCGGATCCGGACAACATACATAATTCTCGGATCTAGAATTGGGTCACGTCCGGCCTGCGTCCGGATCCGGACATGTGATGTCCGGATTTGCGTCCGGCTCTCTTGGTCCGGACGTGACCAATCTTTGCCTCTTTTTCCGGATTTGTTCTCCGTTTGTTGCGTTGCAATCCTTATGATGTAAAATCTGCATTTGTCTGGGTGTTTCCTATATTTAGCATATAAAATGCATCAGTTTATATCAAAAACATCAATCTTAGGAAAAACACATAATAAGTGGGAAACATTGCCTGAATTGTTACAAATTATAAGGTAATTAAACCCTAAAAAGCCTATATGTTTCACACTTATCAACTTCCTCACACTTAAGCTGTTGCTTGTCCTCAAGCAAATAAGGAATAAGAATATCTCTAAAACCGTAAAATAATCTCAACATTAAACAAGTGCAGGGCGAAATCAAACAAAGTGATAAATGAAAGAATAATCTTGCTCTTTAGAGGTAGGTTTTCACAAACAGTGAAAGAAGAACAATTTTGTAAAAGCATAGAGAAACTAGATTGTAGAAAACAAGTTAACTTAGCTTGGGACTTTCCACCAATTTTCATTCCTCTAACCTTTGGATGACAAGGGGTGTGAAGTAATGCCTTATTCCGTAATACCTTTCAACACCACGCACTCATGATCAAAATTTAAAATGCAATCAATTTTTCGCCTGCAAGAACATTCTTTTGCAAGAGATATAAAACAATTGAATTACTGCGAATTGTAGAGTTATTCCATAACCCAGACTTTTCTCTCTATCCATGTAACGGTGTTGGGCCAACTATCCCAGATCCCGAGACCTTAGGTTGATAGGTGTTAAGGCACCCTTAAGACTTAATAACCGGATAGACGAGGCCTGCTATTGTTAGGAAAAAAAAATTTTGATCAGTGGAGTACCTTGCCTTATCCTTTTCATTCCAAACATTCACTTCATTTCCAAAAATCCCAAGCTAAAATAATCTGGTTTCCACAACTAGCCAATCTACCGGATTTTTGTGAAAAGAGAGTATTTTTAAATAAAATTATGTATACAAACCTCATCGAGCAAAAAGATTCCTACAGTTTTCACTTGGTTTAATTCCACTCGGTGTGCACAGGCATTAGAGCAGCAAAAAGCAAGTGTGGCATTAAAGAACAATTAGCATGTTTTCAGGGAAAGGTCTTTCCTTCCTCACACTTAAGAGGAGCAATGTCCTTATTGATCATAGAAGAAAAACAGTGAAAAGAGCTTTCAAAACATGTTATACTCATAATAGATGCAAATGCAATAATTAGCCCGCAACGCAACAAAGGTGGAACATTAATAAGTTAAATTAGGAACTGAGACTCCCCTGGTGTTATAGATTGAGGAAGATGTTCTTCCTCACACTTGAAGTTTTGCAGGGGTCGAGATATTCCTCATGAGTCACAGACCGTAAGCGTGTTGTGCAGAGTAAAAGTTGCGAGTTTCCCAAGCCATTCGTTGTGCAGTAGATAGGACATGTAAATAAATCAGTGACGAATGCTGTACTGCTCAGAGAAACAAGAAACTTAGCAATTTAGAATTTAAGTACTGCCACATATAACACCATCATTTCACCTGTGAGTTCTGTGTTTAACTGTTAGTTTTAACAAACAAAAGTAAAATAAGTCAAAGAAAAAGAAAAGTACAGAAAAACAAACAAAATAAAAGAAAGCAGTGAAGATAGGATGGCGGTCACTGAGGCGGTGGTGGTGGCGGAGGTCTCATCTGGGCCATGAGCATCTGTAAGATCTGGGTAGTCTGGGTCTGATGAGCGGCTGTGTCTCTCTGCAAAGCATCACTGCGCTCCAAGCGCTCTGCGAGTATAGTCTGTGTGTCGCGGATAGAGGTCTGCTCTGCCTGGAGGTGCTCCTGCGTCTGGCGGATGTCATCTATGTGTCCCTCCATGCGTACCTGGTGCTGTTGGACATCCCCAAACTGCTGCTCCATGCTCCCAAAGCGCTGCTCCATCCTCTGCTGCTGCTGAAGGAGGGAGTCCATCATGGCCTGCATCTCTGGTGGGATGCTCATCACTGGTGCCGTAGGGGGTGCCATGGTAGCAGTGGCCGCTGGAGTAGAGCTGAAACTCGCAGAGGTGCCGGTCGATCCTAGACCTGAGCTGCCCTTCACCCAACTGCCGTCATCGAGACGTAAGAAGCCCCATCTCCTGAAGGTCCCAAGGGAGATGGGTGTCTCACCCTCCCTCACCGCCATATCAGTGAAGATCTCCTCAGGGAGGGTAGAGATAAGAAGATGTTGGATGAAAATGGGAAAGATAGGGGTGATCTTCTTCTTCTTCGTCCAAAGATAGGTTACCACCTTATGTAGCTGCCTAAACATCACGTAAGGGAGCGAGATCTGCTGAGCTGATGGATGTGGTGAGGCCATGAGGTAATCTAGGAGCACACAATCCTCGTCAGAAGCATCATTCCCAGTATGAGGCCGGATCTGATGACTGAGGATCTCTGCTAGGGTCCTTTGGGGAAGGGAAGGAAGGATAGCATATGGGAGTACAGTCTTATTCTCCTCACCCCGTCGGCGAGTAGTACTCCCGACCCCTTGTAACCACCTAGACTTACTCTCCCTAAGTGAATCCTCCGAAAAATCTAAATGGGCATCATGGTTGTCCGGGAGGAGTAAAAGATCAGCAAAAGTGTCAGGGGTTACCTCCACCTGGAACTGGCGTACGTAGGATGTAATGCTGCGTGTCGTGTCTGACGCCACAGCATTGGCGTAGAATTCTCGCACCAGCTCCGAAGAGAAGACACCCACGCCCATGCGCAAGATGCTGGTGGCGCCAATACCCTCAAAAACTCTGTAATCCCGGCGGCAGCTGTGGAGGGTGATTTTTCGGTATGAGGGGGGGTCTATTAAATATGGTCTGACCCTGATCGTACCAAGCCGGGCTCTAGCAGATCTGAATCCATCATCGCATAGTGGGGGCAGCGGTGGCTCAACTGGTCGTCAGGGCATGGGTTCCTCGAAGAAGAACCCGTGTGTGTAGCACCTCCTCTAGTGCGAGCCATCTAAACGATAAACAAAAGCAGTCAGATATCTAAACAGCATGAAAAGAGAAGCAACAGACACACCGAAACCCGAAACCGATCGAGCTTCAAGTTCTATTTGAACACATTCTTGTACACAGTTAATCTACAATTACCAATGCATTAAACAGCCAAACATAGCAAACAATGGCATTAACAGTACCACATAAACCTAGAAAACAATTGTGAAATTGGAAAATTTTAACATGTCCGGATCCACGTCCGGGTCAACTTAGCCGGACGCAGATCCGGACGCAATCTGTAACCCAAAAAAAAAAAAAATTCACGCGAGCAGACAGTTTCAAATTTTTCCAGAAGCACACAAATTCAGCCAGAACTCCTAGATTTCACACAGAGTCCTTCGGTTCGTACCTCAATAACTAATTATCATCAAAAACTACAAAACAACAACCTATCTACCACAATTTGACAGCAATGAATTGAAATCGCAAAAGAAATTAAAATCTGATTTGTTTAGGGTTTGTGGTTTTGAATTATGAAAAATGCGGGGTGACGGGTGGTGCAGAGGTGTCGCGAGTGGGGCTGGTGGTCGCCGGCGTCGAAGTGGTGGTGGTGGTGTTTGGTTTTGGTGAAGGCGTTAATGGAGGAGGAGAATTATGGGTGGGTGTTTTACTGGTCGAAAGCGTCAGGGAAGAAGAATGAACGAGGAAGAAAAGAAAGAAGAAGAAAGAAAAAAAAGAAAAAAAAGAAAAGAGAAAGAAAAGGAAATCTCGGCGCGCGAGTTTTAGTGGCGTCCGGATGAAGCGTCCGGATCCGGACGTGTTTCGATTTGTGAGCGTCCGCTTTGGCGTCCGGCTGAATATAGCCAGACGCGTTGAAAATCTCTTTTTTTTACATTAAATTAAACTAATTTAAAAACAATTAACATTTCCACAAATAATTAAAAAAAATAAAACAAACACAAGAAATACCGAAATCAAATAGCAGAGTGTTAAAGGACTCCCTGATCTGTGATGAACACTGCCATGATATTTCCTCACACTTGAGTTCAGTTTAGCATTAGAGTGAAGTACCTGAAAGATTAAGTCTGCAAAACCAGGAGAACTCAAGTGGATCCAGGCAGAGTTAGTTATTGAAATAGGGGAGTCAGGTCTCTTGCAGTAAAATAGTAAAAAATTTCAATAGATTAAAAGAAAATTAAAGCAAGTAATAGGAAGTGTAAAAAGAAAGTAGAGAGAAGATTTTTTACTGGTGGGTTGCTCCCTCCAAACTGCCCGTCTTTTCGGTCTTTGGCTAGACCTTGGTGCATCAGTTTGAAGAGTCAGGGTCCCGGAGCCTAAGTGTTGAATGAATCATATCAACATCGCTCCCTTGGTACAACTTCAGCTGTGATCACATTAACCTTGAATGCTTCCCCTTTCTCATTGACCACACTAATGACTCCATAAGGGGAAACATCCGTAACTGTGAAGTGACCGGACCACAAGATTTCAGCTTTCCCAGAAATAGTTTCATCTTGAATTGAACATTAGCACTCGGTCACCAATTTGAAATTCTCGTTTCACAAGCAATTTATCATGCCATCTCTTAGTCCGTTCCTTGTAAATCTTGGCATTTTCATAGGCCTCTTCTCTGAATTCATCCAATTCACACAACTGTAGTTTCCTTCCTCACCGGCCTTCTGAAGATCACAATTCAGAACTTTAAGTGCCCAAAAGATTTATGTTCCAGTTCTACCGGGAGATGACACGCCTTTCTAAAAACCAATTGTAAGGAGACATTCCAAAGGTCATAAGCTGTCCGGTAAGCCCACAAGCATCATCCAATTTCATAGACCAATCCTTACGGGATGAACTAACAGATTTCTATAGAATCCACTTAATCTCCGTGTTAGTCCCTCAGCTTGCCCATTGGTCTGTGGATGATAGGGTAAGGATACCTATGTCTCACTCCATACTTTTGCAACAAGCTTCAAACTGCTTGTTACAAAAGTGAGATCCTCCATCACTTATGATTGCCCGTGGTACACCAAACCTAGTGAAAATGTTTTTCTTCAAAAATCTCAGCACAACCTTTGCATCGTTAGTAGGTGCAGCCACTGCTTCAGCCCATTTGGTAACGTAATCTACAGCTACCAAAATATAGAGGTTCGAATGTGAAGAAGGAAATGGCCCCATGAAGTCAATCCCCCATAAATCAAATGGCTCAACCTCCAAGATGTAATTCAATGGCATCTCAAGCTTACGTGAAAGGTTACCTTGGCGCTGACAGCTATCACATGTGGACACAAATGTATGGCAATCTTTATGTAGCGTCTTCCAAATGATACCTGCCCCAATACCTTAGCTGCTGTCTTGGCTGGCCCGAAGTGTCCTCCAGCTTCTCTTGAATGACAGTGGATAAGTATGTCACGAATCTCAGTCTCTGGGACACACCGACGAATAATTCCATCGCCACAAACCTTGAGTAAGAATGGATCATCCCACCGTATTGCTTACAGTAGAAAGAATTTCTTCCGCTGCTGATACGACATTTCTTGTGGCAAAATCTGCTTAGCAAGGTAATTCGCAATATCGGCATACCAAGGGTCCTCCTTAAAACTTACATACACTAGCTCATGAGGAAATATTCATTAATTGGTATACCGTTATCAGGAACTTGCATCCGTGATAAATGATCAGCAACTTCGTTCTGCACTCCGGCTTGTCTCTCACCTCAATGTCGAACTCCTGTAAGAGTAGGATCCATCTGATCAACCGGGGCTTAGCATCAGCTTTCTGGAACAAATACCTCAATGCAGAATGATCAGTATGTATGATGACTTTGCTCCCGATGATATATGGTCTGAACTTGTCACAGCAAAAACAATGGCCAACAACTCCTTTTCTGTGGTGGCATAGTTTTCTGATTGTCATTGAGTGTCTTGCTGGCATAATAAACAACTCGCAGTACCTTCTCGTGCCTTTGACTGAGGACCGCTCCCACAGCAAAGTCGCACGCATCACACATGATCTCGAAGGGTAAGGACCAATCAGGAGCAATAACTACAGGGGCAGTCACCAACTTTTCCTTTATTGTGTTGAATGCGTCAAGACACACCTGCGTAAACTCAAACTTTGCATCTTTCATTAGTAATCACACAGAGTTTTAAGATTTTCGAAAAGTCTTTTTGAATCTTCTATAGAACCCTGCATGACCTAGGAAGCTTCTAACATCTTTTACTGAGGCTGGTGGTGGTAACTTCTCAATGACCTCAATTTTGGCTTTATCTACCTCAATACCTTTGCTTGATATCTTGTGACCCACACACAATGCCCTCTTGCACCATGAAGTGGCACTTCTCCCAGTTCAGTACTAGATGAGTCTCTCTGCACCTGGCTAGAATTTGATCTAAATTTTCCAAACATGAATCAAACGTTAGTCCAAACACAGAGAAATCCTCCATAAATACCTCGATACATTTCTCAAGATAATCAGAAAATATAGCAGTCATGCATCGCTGGAAGGTAGCTGGCGCATTGCACAATCCAAAGGCATGCGTCGGTAGGCATATGTTCCATAGGGGCATGTAAACGTGGTCTTCTCCTGGTCCTCTATAGCAATAGGAATTTGAAAATAACTAGAATATCCATCCAAGAAACAATAATACTTATGCCCTGAAAGCCTTTCCAACATTTGGTCAATGAATGGAAGAGGAAAATGGTCTTTCCTAGTGGCATTTAATTTCCTGTAATCAATACACACCCTATGCCCGTAATAGTCCTTTTGGGGACTAGTTCACCTTTTTCATTGGGAATGACAGTAATCCCCCTTTCTTTGGTACAACCTGTGTAGGACTCACCCATTCGCTATATGAAATAGCATAGATGATACCTGCATCTAAAAGTTTGATTACCTCATTCTTCACCACTTCTTTCATGTTAGGATTCAACGTCGTTGAGGTTGACCATTGGCTTGCAGTTTTCTTCCAATGCGGTGGGTGCAGAAATTTCCTGATATCCCCTTGATATCAGTAACAGACCATCCAATTGCTTCCTTGTTCTTCCTGAGTACCTGCAAAAGTTGCTCCTCCCCGAATGTGTTAGATCTGCAGAGATAATAACAGGTAAACCAGAGGGCTCAACTATAAAGACATATTTTAAATGACTAGGGAGAGGTTTCAGCTCTAAGGTGGGTGGTGCTTTGATGGAAGGAATCAACTCCTTAGGTTCTCGCTCTAATCTCTCCTTCTCCATATGAGCACCCCTGCGAAATGGCCTACCAACTGATAAATGGAATGCAACCTCAACAATCTCTGGATCCTCATGAGCTCCATCAAAAGAATTAATTAAACACTTTTCTAGCTCATCTAATTCAGCTGGACCAAAAATGTATTCCTGCATCAAAGAATCAATAGCATCTAGACTAAAACAGGCATGCACGTCAGAAGGATGTTTAGTAACCTTAGACATGTCAAAGACTAACTGCTCATCATGCATTCTCAAAATAATCTTACCACCCTCAACATCAATGAGGGTCCTAGTGTTCGCATGAAAGGGCGTCCAAGAATTAAGGGTACTTCCTTGTCTTCCTCCATATCTAGAATCACAAAATCAGCGGGAAAAACAAAGGTACCAACAGAAACAACCAAATCTTTGACCACACCCTTTGGAAAGATAATGGATCTATCTGCTAATGTAAAGTAATGCGAGTAGGGTTACACTCTCCTAATCCAAGCTTAAGATACATGGATAAAGGCATCAAATAATGCTAGCTCCCAAATCACAAAGACCCTTACCACAATCGACATTACCTATTGAGCATGGAATGATTGGTAAGCCAGGATCGTCGAGCTTTGGTGGAAGGTTCTTGCTAAGCACTGCAGAAACTTTTTCTGTCAATTGCACCGTCTCCTTCTCAACTAATGACCTTCTATTTGAAAGGATGTCCTTCAAGAACTTCGCATAGATAGGCATCTGCGTCAAAGCATCTGAAAGGGAATATTAATTGTTAGTTTCTTAAAAATGCTAAGGAACTTACCAAACTGCTCGTCGAGGTCTCTCTTTTTCAATCGATTTGGGAATGGCACTGGGAGCTCAGGGACCGCCCGTCGTGATGATCTAGAAGACTAGACAGCTTCGCCGATCAGCTCACTATCTTTCTGTGCACTGTTATTAACTGGAGTTTTTTCTGACACTGGTCCTTCAGTGATCTCTACTTCTTGACCAACAACTTTGTCTTTTTCAGCTGGAGTGTTCTCAGTCTCAGGGGTCGAGGGATCAAGCTGCTTGCCACTCCTCAAAGTCACTGCTTTAGCATATTCGCGAGGATTCTTCTCTGGCTGGCTAGGTAGAGCCC
>CM041780.1:172123494-172142961 GCA_023374045.1 Limonium bicolor | reverse complement strand
CACCAAACATGGTGTGCGCAGGCGCGGGGGTGGATGGGTGCGCGCTGGCGCACGGGTGGCTGGGAGGGCGCGGGCGCCGGGGAGGAAGACAGGGCGCGGGCGCCGGGGAGGAAGACAGGGCGCGGGCGCGGCGGAGGAAGACAGGGTGAAATACCCCTAAAATTTTAGAAAACGAATATTATAAAGTTTACAGATATATGACATAAATTGCAAGTATATTACATGGTTTATAAGTACGTTTATTATTTACACGTATATTATATATTTACAAATATATTATATAGATTGCAAGTATATTATGTAGTTTACGAGTATATGCTATTTACGAGCATATTATATAGTATTTAATGAAGATAATTCGTTTTAATTAACCCGTTTTTAAAGTATAAGTCGGTTGTGAGTTTTGTTGTCGTAATAATAATAATTCTACTTTTCTGGTCAATTTGCTATATATATTTATTAAAAAGGGACTTACAATAATAATGTTATGATCTAAATAATACTACTGATTTTACTTGATCAGTTTAATCTTTTGGCATTTCCTAACTTTATTTACATAATTTCTAACTTTTCACATTTCTGACTTTATTTAATAAAATACTTTTAACTTTCCATATTTTGCAACTATTGGTTTTCTTGTGTAAGTTATTTAACCAGTTTAGTTTTCTTCCATTAATAAGCCAGGTTGGTATTCCCCGACTCTCTTCAATTTCCCTCTACCCTTCTTTTATTTCCTGCCCGATGGTTCCATTCCGCGTACTCCAATCTCACACTGTCTTTTTGGTCTCCCCTTGCTGCTTTTCTTTCACACCCAGACAAAAAGAAAACTGTCTCATCATTTCTCCTTCATTCTTCTCCCAACCATACCGAAGAAAATACTGGTAATATTTCATTCCTCTCTCTGTCTTTCACGCTCTCCCTGTCACTGTCACTGTCTCTTGTTTGCTAACAAAAAAAAACAACACAGCCTGTTACTGAAACAGTGATTTTTGACTGATGCTCAACTCTCTCTTCATTCGTACGCCAAGGAAAAAAAAACTCTGATCACTCACCCATTTCCGAACAAAGAAGGAAAAACAAAACAAAACACTGCTCTCCAGTACTACTCTCACTCACGCGTGAATGTAAAGGGGGAAAAATACACATACATACACTTACCCTCACTGTTCATTGACCAAAACAAAATATATACTCTATGCTTTCTGCAGACCTACTCTATCCCACCCTCTCTTTTGCTCTATCCGTCACACACACAATACATATACTTCACGCACGCAACCCAAAAAAAAAACCCCCCTCACACCACTCACGTACACAGAGAGCACCCAAAAACAAAAAAAAAACCAAAACCAAAAAAAATATATATATACACTCCACACACACACGCGGAAGTGACGAAATAAAACAACAAACAAATTTGGAAGGCCATGTCGTTCGATACCAATACCATACTCACCCTATTGATGACATCATCGCTGATGTCAGCCATTGATGTCAGCGCTGACATCAGCAATTTCATCCTTATTACATTTTTTTCCTTTTCTCATTTAACGAATTATTAATTTGGTTATGTTTAATTTGTAACAGTATTATAATATATTACCATATATATTATAATTATTATTCAGGGTAATTTATTTATAATTAAATTTAAAGTTTGGGTATCTAATAATACCCGTTATTATTTTAGGCTCCGAATTTGGGAGCAAGGAGCAGTAGTTGAGGTCGTGTTTGGTTGTGCGGATCGTTTCTAGATTTCAGGTAAGTTACTGCGTTCACTAGCCTTGTTTAACTGTGTAAAATAAATCTTTTGTGGTGATTGTGATTGTTATTTGTGAGTGATTATTATTTTTGGGAATGAATTGTTTGTGATAATGATTACTGAGATATTTTAGTGTGCAGTTTATTATATGTTGAATAAATGGGTATTATTTTTAGAGGAAAGATTGATGAGGAAATATTAATGTTATGATTATGTGAAATTGTAATGATTATTGTGGCGTGATTAAATTCTGGTAGATTTTAATGAGATTATGAAGTATAACAATGAATGAAGGGAATTATAAGAAAGGTTAACCATGGTGCATGTGGGCCGCATTAGGACACATGGATAAGATGATAGATGCGGGCCGCATTAGGACGCATAAGTTTGAGATACTGTGGGCCGCATTAGGACACAGTTAGCCCTAGATCTACTCATTAGTCTTTTGTACTATTGGGGGTGTGCACACTTAAGGATTTAGTGGCGAGATTGGATTCCCGGCTGCGTGTTGGGATCCGGGTTACAGCTGCGTGTTGTACCCAAGAGTGAGAGATGTTGTTTTGTCCTGGCTACGCGTTGGGACAAGGAAGATAATTTAATTAATCTGGATATATAATATTGAGTTATTCATGAAGCATATGTGAATTATCTCTTTTTACAAAGTTTACTTTATGGTTATGTGATGACATGGTCAAGATGATTGGTATGTTGATGCATTGCTATACTATTAAATTGTTTTCAAAGAGAAAATGTTTTTTACGTAGTGAAGTGGTAGCTTACTCAGTTTTTCTGACTTTATCGTGGCTCTTTGTTTGCTTGTTTGGTTTTCTGCCACAGGCCCTCATAGAGTTTAAGGGATGGGATGACGACATCGCTAGACTAAGTACTTATGAATAATTTTGTCTAAACTTTGAGTTAATTTTGGTATAAACTTTGAGACTCTTTTGTTACAGACTATTATGACTTTATCGGATTTATTTTACCAATAATGATGGTTTAGATTATTTGAGTATTAGTTAAAGCCTTAGCACTCGTTAGCTGCGAGTGTGGATAATACCTCGGATTTAGGGTTTATTTCTGCTGCGTATTAATACCCAACCTATATTACTAAATAATTAAATTAATAAAACGTTAGAAAATCCGGGGTGTTACAAAGTGGTATCAGAGCAAAACCAACTAGAAAATAGGTTAAGGATGATTAAAAATGGAATTCTGGTCTTAGGTTTAAAAATTGGACAAGCCGTCTTATGGGGGGAGTTACTATTTGATGTTTTCTTTGTGTTTTATGTTTTTGATTGAACCTTTTATGCTTGAGGTATTGAAGTATTGAATGAGATATATGTTGCCACGAAGGAATAAGTGATGATTATGATATGAGTATAAGTTCATTGATGAATGTGTAGAGAGCCTACTGTGCTCAAGTGAGTTGTTATGAATTTTGGTGATTTAGAGAACTACTTATGTGGAAGAATTTTCGATGAATGATAGATGATTTGAACTCCTTGGTGAGTTATATTGCCTTGGTAATTATAGGAATTTTATCTAAATATATTATAGTCCTATGGTTGGGAACTCAGGTGTGGGTTCTAGTAATTCAAAACCTTATCGAGTAGCCCCTCACCTTTACTACACCAGGAGGAGAGCTAGGCAAATCAGAATGGGCGCGAACCAAACTCCTGAGCAACAGATTGCCGAGATGCGTCAGATGATGATGACTTTGGGGAATCTGGTTCAGGCCCAGACTCAGGCCCAAGTCCAAGCTCAAGCCCAAGCTCAAGCCCAAGCCCAAGCCCAGGCGCAGAATGAAGCACAACGTCTTGAGATGAGCTATGCCAAGCAGGTGGCTAATCTGAATCCTAGCCACTACAAAGGTGAAGAAGACCCAGTGATCTTAGAGGAATGGCTTGATGAGATGGGGCGAGTTTTGGTTGGACAAAGTTTCTTTCTTAGGCCATGTGGTGACCAGTGAAGGAATTCCTGTAGATCCTGCGAAGGTGCAAGCTGTGAAGGACTGGCCCAGACCGACCAATGTGACTGAGATTCGAAGCTTCCTTGGGTTGGCAGGATATTACAGGAGGTTCGTGAAGGACTTCTCGAAGATTGCCAGGCCTCTCACTAACTTGATGAAGAAGGTGATTAAATTTCAGTGGAGTGATGAATGCGAAAAGGCGTTCCAGACACTAAAGGAAAGGCTGACTATTGCACCGGTTCTAACTCTGCCGTCGGGTACAGAAGGATTTGATGTTTACAGTGATGCTTCGAAATTTGGGCTCGGATGTGTACTAATGCAACATGGAAAGGTGATAGCTTACGCCTCGAGGCAGTTGAAGGAGTATGAGACAAGATACCCCACGCATGACTTGGAGCTGGCGGCGGTGGTGTTTGCCTTGAAAATTTATAGGCATTACTTGTATGGAGTTACTTGCAGAATCTACACTGATCACAAGAGTCTGAAGTACATCTTCACTCAAAAGGAGCTTAATATGAGGCAAAGAAGATGGTTGGAGCTGATAAAAGATTATGACTTGGAGATTCAGTACCATGAGGGAAAGGCGAATGTGGTTGCTGATGCTCTTAGCAGAAAGAAGAGTCACTCAGTGAATGCTATCCGAATCCTTCCAGATGAATTAGCTCGTGAGATTCGAGACATGGGCTTAGAGATGATGGAGCCTGGGGGAGTCGAAGCTGAAATTCAGATGTATAGTATTGTGGCCACGTCAGATATTCAGGCTGAGATCATTAAGAATCAGGATGGAGATGTGAAACTTGATCGAATTAAAGGAAAGATGCGGAGCCGGAGGCGGCGCTGGCGCCGGGGATGCTGGGTGCGCGCGGGCGCGCGCTGTCGGGAACGCTTGGGGCTCGTTTTTTGCTGTTTTGTTATATAATTGGTCGTTTTTTACATTGTATACCTCTATTATGCGTGTTTTAATCAGTTCCAGGATTTGTATGAATTTGTTTTTGACGTTGAACTACTGAGATGCATGTATGACCGGTATTGACTAACCTCGACCGGTCTTGACTAACTGTAAAAATAGTATGACTAAATTCTACGGTAAACAACAGATGGCGGGAGGAAAAGGCAAGGGTTTGCTTGGTAGGTTCGGTCTGGGTAAGGGTAAGACGATTTCCGACCGAGGCGAGAGCTCATCACACCCTCGTGTGACCGGGCCTGATGCTGCTGCTGCAGAGAGGAGGCGTACACAGTACGCTACAGCTTCGTCGAGGAAGCGTAGGGAGCTTGAGTTTCTACGAGCCCGTGAGGAGAGGTTGCGGGCGGAGTATGAGCTGGATCAGGGGGAGGGGGAGGAGAAGGAGTATGCAGAGGAGGAGGAGCAGGGGGAGGAGCAGGAGGTGGACCAGCTACATGGTGTGGATCTGGACTCATTGATCGGCGATGGGACGCTGGTCGTGAGGTCTGATAGTCCTGCTTGGCCTACTCCTCCACAGAGGGGGATCGGAAATGCACGTCATGGCGAGGCTGACGCTGATGACGAGGATATAGATGAGCCGGGTGCTGAGCATGAGGGCACACGGGTGCGCCGTCATCGCCGGTCCCCAGTACATGGTCCGGCAGAGGGGGTGGCGCAGATGCCGGCTGCTGATGCTTGGGTGCTTGGGTAGACTCTAGTGCCCGGAGGCCCTCAGGATACGAGTTTGATCCCGAGTTTCGGTGGTCACGTCGCGCTAGACGTGTGGCGAGGAGTGGTATGTTTCCCGTCTGGTAATAGATTCCATAAAATTTTAGATTGTTTAGGAAATGGTTAACATAGTGTGAACTCAATTATAAATATTCAACAGGAGAAGGGATGTCTTAGCTTCAAGCCTAAGACGAAGTATTTGGAGGCGTGGACTCTGAGTACATTGAGGCACCCAAAGTCTCTAGCAGCGGTCGAGGATAGCGGACTTGTGCATCTTGTCGACATAGCGCATGGTTGTTTTGACCTCGCGCTCCTCTCAGCTTTCGTGGAGAGATGGCAGTCTGACACGAACTCCTTTCACATGCCATTCGGAGAGATGACTATTACTCTCCACGACGTCTACCACATTTTGGGTATCCCCATCACTGGCATGGCGATTTCGTACCAGCCCGAGGATGGCCCCTGCCTCGGTATAGCGGCCCCACCGTTACATGTTCTCATCCCCCACTTCCTACGGCTGTTTGGCGCGGCGGACCAGCAGGAGCTGATAAACTGTAGGTTCCTGGAGAAGATTCAGGTACGTTACCGAGCTCTTCATGATACTTGTGGCGGTCCATACTGTACCCCACTTCAGGAGACGACGGCCTTCCTCTGGTGGCTGGTGTCCCACTCATTGATCATCGACAAGGGCGGGGATCGTGTTATGCCCTCGTCCTACTGGCCCATCCGTGACCCTAGTAGGGTCCACTTGTATGCGTGGGGGACCGGGACACTGGCATACCTGTACCGACAGCTCGGCATCGCTTCCCGGGCGGATACACGTCAGCTGGCTGGTTGCCTGATGTTGTTTCAGGTGAGAACTTGATTGCGAGCTCACGACTTAAGTATTGTAAAGTTATTGTTTGACTATCTTGGCTAATGTTTTCGGATGATCACCGCAGTGCTGGATCTACGAGTACTTCCCCATGTTCAGACCGGAGCCCCTTTCAGACTGGGATGGTTGCTCCCCGACGGCGGCGAGGTGGCCTCGTTACACGAGGAATTTGATGGATGATGAGAGGCTACGTTTCGTGAGGGGACGGCTGGACACGATGTCCTCTACTGAGGTACGAGTTTCTTAGCGATTGTAGTAATAAAAAGTTGACGTTTAACGTATTGTCAAACATTGTTTCTCATTTAAGTTGTTAATTGTTTTCCATTAAATGAAACGTAGGTTACTTGGCTGCCATTTGAGGTAGAGGGTGCCCTCGTATCACAGGCGCGCTCCCGGTACTATGGCACCATACAGTTCTTGGATATTGCTGAGCCGTATATGCCGGAGCGGTGTCTGTGCCAGTTTGGATACGTGCAGACTATCCCCCCTCAGCCTATCAGACCCGACATCCATTATCGTCCCAGACATGGGAAGACGTACCTTGCTACGTACGACTACGGGTTAGCCGTGTGGGACAACACGACAGGGCCCAGCAGGTGGAGGTTTCCTCTGACGCGTGCGCAGATGGCATGGGCCGTGCCCTCGGATTACATCCGGTGGTTCCAGCACCTTTCTCATGTTCAGGTGTGTCCACTAGGAGCGGACGGTGGGCCCAGTACACGACGAGAGGATCAGCTCCAGGTAAATACTTTGTCTTGTTAAATTTTTTTGTTGTTTCTAATTGTTTTTAAATACTAACTTCACATTTATACCTTACTGCAGTATTGGGATGAGACAGCGCCGCTTATCATGAGACTCGCACCGGAGAACAACCCGGGCTGGCCCACCGGCTTCCCCCCCTAGGCGGCTGATACGCTGGAGATGGCCTTTGAGTACTGCCGGCTTAATGTCCTAACCACCCCTGATTCGCCCACACGTCACAGGAACCCTAACCAGCCTCGTGCTGGCATGGAGTGGTACATCGAGGGGCGTCGCACCAGAGGCCTTAGGCCTATGGGGGAGGGTATGCACCATAGGCACATGGAGCAGGCGCGTCGTCATGGGGGTGATGGTGGGCGCGGTGATGGTAGAGGAGGACATGCTGGTGGTGGTTCTGGGGCTGGGGCGGGTGAGTATGGTGGGGGTGGGTATGGTGGTGGTGGGTATGGTAGGGGTGGGTATAGTGGTGGTGGGTTTGGATCGTTAGTAGACTTATTACTTTATGTTTTTTAAACATTCTGTACTGATGCTTAAACTGGTGTGGTTGTTGTAATTTTAATTTATGTTTATTTGGTTTTTAAATAATTCATTCTTGTTTATGTCATTAGGATGTCAATTCCCTTTGCAATTCACGTGAACCATTACACCGCACTCAATGAATACAGGGCACGGTTCCAACGTGCTCCGGGATGGGCAGTGATCAATACAGAAATTAGAACTCCGAGAAGTGTTAACAACCTTACAGCTTCATTAAATCAAATTGTCAGATCACATTTTGATAATCAGCAACTCAACGTCTTTTCCATTGTCTACCTTAGGATGGACCAAGATCTGTACAACGACTCTATCGTCGATATACTAACCGATGCGGACGTACGCATGATGTTGCAGAACTACTTAGACCTTGGAGAAATAATGGAAAGAGTTAGGATTCTTGTGAAGTATGAAGATGATTCAGACTTTGAAGACCCAGATGTAATACGAAGCAGGGATGAGGCGGACCGTAGGGAACACATTTCACGCTACAGGGCTAGTACGAGGAGACGACCTCCTCCCGCTTGATCAGTGCAACTACATTTTGCTTTCACGTACTGGTATTCATCAGAATTGTTATTTGTTCTGGGATTTAAAATGATGTGTGTGTGTGGAATAAGTTGTAACATTATGAGAAATGACGTGTGAACAATGTTGATTGGAAATGAAACTCTGAAATAGAATCGATTTTGAAGTCTTGAAAATATGTTTCAAATATGTGTACAATTACATTTAATTAGTAAAAAAAACATTTTTGAGCAATCTCCGACGACAAACCGATCTTACTTTTGAAGTCCTGAAATTATGTTTCAAATATGTATAAAATTTAATTAGTAAAAAAATACATTTTTTATCAACAATCTCTGACAACAAACCGATCTCGCTTTTGAAGTCCTGAAAATATGTTTCAAATATGTATTCAATTTCATTTGTAAAAAATAAACATTTTTTTCAACAATCGCCGGCTCCAAATACGTCGAGAATGGTCGTGATATTTTACTCCATACCAATACTGCTTGTTTTTCTTTTCCTCTCACCTTCCATGATTTCTTCATCGCTGTTGCAGTCTAGTAGAATCTAGAGTAAATAGTCTAAACGTAATCTCATTGATTTTGGCTGCTAAAAGTCCTTTCTTTGACAAGGTGTTAACGAACTCCCAAATTCTAGTATTAGCTATGACAAGAAACCAATCTTAATTCCTTAACTTTAGTTGTTCACTAATGGGATAAAAGCATCCACTCAACATGAAGTCACTATACGTATTCACTATCAGTATGGTATTCAACCTACGATTACTGATGGTCAAAATGCAAGATAGAATCAGTAACCTTCCTGATGTTGTGAACGATGGGTTAGAAACACAGATGGGCCAAAATTCGATCATTAGTGATGGATGAAATATTCTACAACTTTTTTTTGGTAAATTAGGTGTCAAATGTGCTTCTTAAGATCAATGCCAATCTGGGTGGTCTAAATTCTTTGTTGGTCGTTGAGTCGCTAACAGCAGTAGTATTAGAACGCATTGTATCTATGATGAATTTGCTTTTATTAGATAAAGTATAATCCACTGTATCAACATGAGACACTACAATATTCAAAAATTTAAGTGTCCTTCTTCAATACATTCATCTTGCAAAACATTACAAGACTTCTTGAATATATTAATGGCATACAAGAATTCAACAAAATTTTACAAATTCTAATCTTCTATAATCAATTGTCCTGATCCACCAGTTGGGGGAAACAATCTGTACCACTCTGCATTGCGCGGTAAGTACGGCTCAATATAAGCTGTAACTGAGGACTCATGCCAACCTCGCCACATCGGATTCATGATTGGGACTGGACAATTTTTGACTGTTTGGAGTCTAATGAAATGAGACTGCTCAGCGACACATGCAATACTGACCTCTGCTGCTGGACGACCTAACCCCCGATCATCACGTAGCGGCAGTGCGACCAACCCACTAGCCTTACCATCGTATGCTTTTGAAAAACTGATAAGCGCAATGTGGTATACAGTGCACAAGATGACACCAAGATCTAGAATTTCAATCCAGTATTGCGGTGGTGCAAATGTGTCTTCAAACCAATACAGTCGACGGTACTGTCTATCGTACCAATCTCGTTCACATTTATTTAACCACCAATCTCTTCTATCCTCCAGCTCATCCAAGCATGCACATCTAACCTGTTTCCATAGGCCTTCATCATTGTACACGGCATCAGCAATAGCTCGAAACCTATAGTTTCTATCACCCACTATCTCCCTGTAACCTATAATACAATCACCTAATTGCGGATCGAGGTCACTCCAATACGGCGAGTATTTCTAGGGGCTCCAGTATGTCGGATATGGTGCATGTTGTTGAGGTGGATTGTGTTGCATTGTCGGTCCTTCTCCAGTTTGACTCATTCGCTCAGATGGCCAACGCATTGATTGACTGTGTTGCATTGACGGCCCACGATCACTTGTACTTTCGGGTGCTGTCGGGCGTCACTGAGATTGCTAACGTCGTACGGCCGGGCCACGGTTTCCAAGACCTAAATGCTCGTGCTCGGACTTGTCCCTAGTGTTTGGCCTCTTCTTTTTTTTGGTAGTGGGCCTACCCTTAGGCACCTTCACCTCTGGTGGCTGTAAACCAGTGTGATCATCCTCGGGCTCCCATATTGGCTTCCACGCGTTGAACGCTTGTTCGATCGTCGTAGGATCATACCGCTGAGACAGATCATCATACCATAAACCTACACATGAGATTTGTTCCTCTGTGCTATACGACTCATCGTATGTTTGGCGTTGTGCTTCAAATTCTTGTTGTGCGTCATATCTGAGTGTTCGCCAGAAGATATGCACTTCTTCAACTGGTATATTCAGACCGGCTTGGGTGTACTGATACATACGAAACGCGCATGGTAATCCCATGGTCGAAGTAAACACACAAACATCTTCATACGATGTTGTGTGATCAATATCGCAACGACCGCTTCTCAGCTGATCCTGGAGTATTTCCAAACATTTGAGGCTCACTTGATTGACCAGAAACAAAAATGGGACTTGCTGGTCTTCCAAAACCCTTCTGTCAGTGGAGAACTCGAAGTCTTGTTTAATGTGGAAATGTTGCCCTTCGATGAATCTATGTATGTTGTCGAAGCATGTGTCTAGAGATCCAGTGGATGTATGAAGCCAACACTTTAGAGCTGAGTGGGCGCTCTCCGCCCTATAGATTGGAAGTCAATTAGTAGCAGATAAATGGGAAACATACCAATACAAACAACAGAACATGTTGACAATTGAAGTTAGGCTAACCTGTTGGTAGATGTGTTACCGAAATGCATGAATCTCCTAACCCATACCTCACAGAATTTCTCACGCTGACATAGCCATGTGTTGTTCAAGTACACAACGAAAGGATTGTTGGCGCCGTAAGAGTGTACTAATTTTCCGTAATGTTCATCGTACTTCGCAATAGTTGAGGCGTAAACTAGTCGCTTCCACCAATACACTACTAAATCAACTCTCTCACGCTCAACATGCATTATCTTGAGCGCATTGGCAACCACGTTCTTGCATATATGCCAACGACATAGAAGATGTGGTACAGAAGGATATACCACTGAAAGTGCTTTCACTAGCGCCTTTTCATTGTCAGTGACAAACACATTTGGAGGATAGATCAACACCTTCTTCAACTGATTAAGCATCCATGTGTATGCAGACTCATCCTCTCTGACCGCAAAACAGAACGCTATACAGAAGTTCTTGCCGCACGACATGACTCCGATGAACTCCACTAGAGGCAGCTTGTACATGTTCGTCTTATAAGTGCTATCAATAAGCACTACATAAGAAAACATCTTAACGAGCGTCAGCGAAAAAGGGTGCGCAAACAAGACAAGACCCAACCTAGATGCATTCCCTGCAAAATGGACATTTAATTAGAACTAACATTTAAAGTGACTAACATACAAATAAACCGACACTAAACAGATGTGCTGACACTTACTTGCATCTTTCTCGGACCACCAACTGTATTTATGTTCATCTAGCGAGTGCATGAAGGACGCTACATCTGTACGTCTGCCACGATCTTCTTTTCTGAATTTCGAAACTAGGTTATGAATCGATGTCTTGTCTGCAGTACTTTGAGGGTTCTTGTCATGCAAATGGGCCCACATCTGCCTAGGCGCAACACCACTCTTGTACAAACTTTTCATGTTTGCCCTTTCGTCGACACTAAAGCAAGGCCGGACGAAGTGAGATTGCGGGTTACTAGCTAACTCGTGGTTGTGCATCGGGACCATCACCAAGATAGACCAGCCCGTAACTTCCCCACCCCTGATGCTTAGGCGGAACGGGCAGTTGCATTTCTTCGTGGCACGCCGTGGCCTTTGACTAGATGATGACGATTCTCCTGGGCTAACCCGTGGCCTATGCTTGCCATACCTCTCACACGTTAGTATTACTTCACCGTCGTCTCTCTTAGTCTGTCTGATAAGATAAATATTATTTTCCTGTCCGGTGCGAAGCGCATAACCTACTGCCTCCTCTTTATCACCAAAGATCATGCTACTATTAAATACATGACTTGTGTCTACGTTTGCATCCTCGAATTCATCATTGTTATCACCCTAAGCAGAAAAACGTCGTTCTTCACAAAGTGATACTCGTAAACCCTAATACTACATACTTTAGAATAAATCACACATAAGGCATGAAAATAATCAACAAAGTATATCATCGTAAAGTACACGAAAAGACAAACGCAACGGCGCAAACGGATCAAAAAACGGAGCAATAACGAAGAAGATACAGTGGTTTAAAAAACGGGCACCGGCACAGGCGCCGACATAAAGACGCCGGCGCCGGCGTCCGCAGCAAATGGGGCGCGCAGCTGCGCGGTTTAATGGGTGGGCGCGGGTGCGCGGTTGCCTGGGGCGGCGCTGGCACCGCTAATGATGGGGGCATGCCAGTGTCTGCCATTCCCGACGTCTTTTCTTGCTTTTTTCGTTCAGTTTTGTATATATTCTAGCTACATTTGTACATAAATTGCTAAAATAACAACAGAAAGTACCTCAGGAACACCACCTTCAGCATTTCCTCCATCTTTTTTACTCTTCTTACCGAACAGTTTTTTCTTCAAACTTCCGAAAGAAACCATTTCCTCTCTTTATCGCTCTAACTTTATCTCTCTAACTTTAGGATTTATGAATTTGAATATGATTTCATATCATATTCAATTCCTTTATATAATGAAATTTGGGGTCACCTTGTAATATATTACAAATTGTGGGTAAATATATTAATATTTGAAAATTATTATAGTGGGGGTAAAATAGTCTTTTTCCGACTGAGCGAAGTGAAAACCCGACTGAGCGTAGTGACCCTCATTCCCAAATCCTAACTCTCGTTACGAATTTACAAATTAACTAGTAGCGTTAACGATTCATCTGGTTTCTAGTCAGCTAATCCCCAGGAATTGCCATCTGTAGTTTCACTGGTAATATTCCAAAGGTCTAATGAACGCCGCAGTTCTCACTTGTAAGCAATTCATACCAAATAAGCTCAAGCAATAATTAATCACAAGAGAATTCAATAAATAACTAGGAATAAAACTACATTCTGTATAGAATTTATATTTAACAACTCAGGAAGCAAATTAATAAACTAGTTGTCCATAGCAAACCAAAAATCTAACAACTACTCAGACATCGGAGAAAGAAATAATAACAATATTAGAGAGATTAGAAAACGTCATCTAATTGTTGTAGAACCGATGACGAATCCGATCTCTGTCTTCTGCTCTGGTCTGTCAAAACTGACTGTTGTTTCTCCCTCTGTCTGTCTCTTGCTCGTCTACCTGTGCTAGAACTGCTGGCGGTGCTCGAACTCACTCTGTCTTGGGTTTGAGAATTTCTTCTCGTGTGTGATGTGATGATCTTTCTCCTCTCGTAACCTCTCTGATTATATACTCGATTTCTCCCCATCCTGTCGAGCATGTGCAGCCCAGCCAACGTTGTTTTATTTTCTGCGCCTCTGTAAAGTCTTTACACCCATGTTGTGCATCTGTGTTGTTATGCATGACCATGAAGATTTGTCGTGAGTGACTAAATGATCTGTTAAAAGATGTCATGCCCATACTCTGTGCCTCTGTAAAGTCTGCGCTTGTCTCAATTCACTCCTGCGCCTTTGTATATGTTTTGTCGACTCAGCCCAACTGAAACTTGTCTATTGCCTGCGCCTCTGCATGACTGCGCCTCTGAGTCGTGTTCATCCAATTAATATCATGATGATGTAATGATGTGTGGCATCAAGCAAATCCCTCACGTGCAGCCCAGTATGCATGAGATCCATATTTTTGGTTTGTACGAGACCGACCAAGCCTCTGTCAAAGTCTGTGCATGTCGGTGGGTGTTCATTTCTTTTTTTACACGCATGGCCCATTATGTGCGTAAAATAAAGTCCACCAACAGCCCATGCGAGCAAATGTCTGCCTTCATGTCATGGTCATGCGACCCATGAGCTGAAGTTGAAGTCGCGCCTCTGTATGCATGCCTTCTCCAATGAAAGAATTTTTGTCTCGTCTACTGCATAAATGTCTGCGCCTTTGAATTTCTTTGTCGGTCCACTTCTATGCTCAAGCCTGCACCTCTGTAGCATTTCACGAGCCCAGGAAGAAATTGTCGGCCCATGTCATGCATGATGGATGCGTACGGCTCGCCCTGCATGAGTACGTAAGAAGATCACATGCAGCCCATGTTGATGTTTGCTGGCTCTGTTAGTTTGGTCGCGGCCCATTCCTTATGTCGGACCAAAGTCTGCGCTTCCTCTTGTTTGGTCCCGGTTTAATCGTTAAGCTCTTGACATATGTTTCTAGACCTTTTCTTCAATGTTTTTAACCTGTTTTAGCATAAAATCACATGTGAGGAATAATCTAAACATTTAACATAATTAAGCATATAAGTAAGGAATTTATCATATAAACCAATAAAATATTAATCACATTAAGCATAAAAATATAGATAAATTCCGCACTTATCAACTTCCCCACACTTAGCTTTTGCTTGTCCTCAAGCAAATAAAGAATATAACTGCTCCAAACCAAAACATTAAACTCCAGGATCAAACATAAGCAGAAGGAAAACAAGCAAAATGGCAATCAGAAAAATCAATCTGCTCTAAGCTATCAGTTTTCGCAAACAGTGAATAAAGAATAGTTTTAATAAATGCATGAATAGACTGAATTGCATAACTGAAACACATATAGCTTAGGACCTTTCACCAATTTCATTCCATTACCCTTTGGATGACAAGGGGTGTGAAGTAATGCCTTATTCCGCAATACCTTTCAACACCACGCATTCATGATCAAAAACTAAAAAAAAACTACAATTAAATATTTCGCATGCAAAAACTTTTCTTTGTCAAGAAATAAAAACAAACGAATTATTTAATTAATTGCATAGTCGTTCCTTCACCCAAACTTTTCTCTTTATCCATGTAACAGCTTTGGGCCAACTATCCCAGATCACGAGATTTTAGGTAGATAGGTGATAAAACACCCCGAGGACTTAATAACCCGATAAAAGAGGCCCGATTCGGTTTAGGAAATTTTTGATCAGAGAGTACCTTGCCTTATCCTTTCATTCCAAACATTCATATCATTCCCAAGATCCAAAGCTAAATGCATTTAGTCTCCACAATCAGCCAATCCATCAAATTTAAGTGAAAATAGAATAAATTTAAGAAAAACAATTCCGGATTGACAACTTTTAAGCAGAAAGATTTTTAAGGTTGTCATTAGGCTCAATTTCAAACTTCCACATATATTCTCACCCAAAATTCAACATTTAACGGCAAAGAGTAGCATATTATTCATCACCTAGAAACAATCAAAAACTAGTGGTTTCAAGTGATAACTGAAGGTCACTCCCTACCCCACACTTAAAATTAAACAATGTCCTCATTGTGTGACAAGGCAAGTGTGAAAAACGTAAAGCTCACAGAAAAACATTTATGTCCAAAGGAAATAGACAACAGGGTAGAACAGTCATTAACAAAAAACAAAAAAATGAAAACAAGACAATTAAAACTAGAACTCCCCTGGACTTTGTTGTTGCATGATGTAGAACGACCCCACCCCACACTTGAGCTTTGCTCAAGTGTTGCAGCCTGGTTGCAGTATCACCATGAATAATTCATCTGAAAAGAAAAATACCAGAAGCAACCAAAACTACAAAACGGAGTTAAAAATAAATAAATAACAAAACCAGGAAAATAACTACAATACAAATTAAAACTGAAATTAAAGACTAACAAAATAAAATATAACACTGGGTTGCCTCCCAGCCAGCTGCCCTTCTTTAACGTCTTTGGCTAGACGTGTCTCGTTCTCTCAAGAGACTCCAGATGATTGAGCTTTCTTAGGAACCCATCGACAAGAAGTTCGAGAAGCTTCCAAAACTTGTTTCGAAGACCTACCAGCATAAAATAGTAGTTGCGCACTCTCAGCATTCAAAGTAATCGTACCGTGAGCAACTTTGATTCGAGCGTCGGCTGTTGCTAGGAAGGGTCTTCCAAGGATGATAGGAACTGTCGGATCTACAACCATGTCGAGTACGACAAAATCACAAGGGAAGTACAGATACTCCACCTTAACCATCACATCCTTAGCAATCCCACAAGGATAAACCATCGAGCGATCTGCTAGCTGAAGCGTCATTCGTGTAGGCTGTAAGTCCCCAATCCCAAGCTTTTCAAATACAGTGTATGGCATGAGACTGATTGACGCTCCCAAATCAGCAAGGCAGTGGTCAAAGTCAATGTCTCCTACTCTGCATGGAATTGTGAAACTTCCAGGATCTTTGCATTTTTCTGGAAGGCGCTTCTGTATGATTGCTGAACAAGTTTCTGTGAGCTGAATAGTCCCTGTCTCAACTAACTTTGTCTTGTTAGATAAAAGCTTCCTTAAATACTTGGCATAGTTAGGCACCTTCGCAACTAATTCAACAAAATGAATATCAACAGATAGTTGACGAAGTAAAGTAAGAAACTTATCAAACTCACTATCCTCCTTGGAACGCTTGGTTCTATTTGGGAAGGGAACTGGAGAAGTAACTTCAACTGCAGGTGGTATAGGTGGGGGAGATTGGGTGGCTTTGCAATTACGCTCATTCTCTAACACCGGTTCCTCTATATTCACCACCTCAAGCTCAATAGTTTTACCTTTACCACTCCTAGTAGTTACCTTCTTCACCATTTCCTTTTCCTACAAAGAAGATTTTTTAGCCAAGATATCATCCACTAGTTTAGCATAATTTGGCATAAACTTAAGCACATCAGAAAAAGGCATATCCTTAGTTAATTTCTTAAAAATTTTAAGAAATTTTCCAAGCTGTTCATCAAGGTCCCTTTTCTTTAACCTGTCAGGAAAAGGAATAGGTTCTTCAAATTTACGATTAGAAATAGAAGAGTAAGAAGGTTGAGTTTCAGGAGACTCCTTCTCCTTTGGTGTTTCAAAAACTTTACTAGGGTCCTCAACCACTGTATGGAGAGAAGAAACTAGAGCAGCCTCTGAAACATCATTTGCTATAATAGTCACGGCATTAGCTTGCTCCTTGGTTTCTCTCTTACTGAGTAAGCTGCTGAGACAATTCGGCCATCCGATTCTTCATATCTCTATTGAATGACTCTTGATGTGCAATGAATGAATCCAGCTTACTCTCTTGTGCTGTGAAGCGCTTCTCCGTTGTTGCAACAAATGTAGCAATCAAAGCTTCTAGATTCGAGGAGGAGCTATTATTAGTTTGCTCTGACTGCTGATGCTGCTGAGGTTGATAATGTGAAAAATTACTACGCTGCTGCCCAAAATTATTGTTGTAAGGCTGGTATCTTTGATTCTTCTGATTACTGTAAAAGTTATCCGACCTATTCCCAACATAATTAATTGTTTCTCCCTGCTGTGGTATGCATTGACACATGATGGAATCACTTCCACAAAATTCACAAACATGAGAGGGAGTAACTGTAGCAGCACCATTCAGTTGAGGAGTTACCATATTCACCACTCTCTCGAATTGTTTAGTTAGAGCATCCATCTTGGTTGTAAGAAGAGTGTGGGAATCTACCTCATAAACACTTGCAGCTTTCTTTGAAGAAACTACAAAGAAGCTCTTGCACCACCCCACTGATTAGCTGAGTTTGTTAATTTTTCCAAAAGCTCTTTTATACGGGCAATGGGCAACTCCATAAGGCTCCCACCAGCACAAGTATCCACCAGTATTCGGCTCTGGGGGTCCAAGTCTTTATAAAATGATTGTAGGACTACTTCTTCCCCCAAGCCATGGGGAGGAACTCTCCTAACAATTCCTTTAAATCTCTCCCAAGCTTCAGAAAGAGTTTCACCACTGTACTGCTTGAAATTAGTAATTTCCCCCCTCATGGCCAACATACGAGAAGGAGGGAAATACTTCACCAGAAAAGCATTAGCCAACTCGGTCCAACTGGTGATACTGTTGGGCTCCAAAGAATTCAGCCACTCTACAGCTCGATCTTTCAGTGAAAATGAAAACAGGGTGAGTCGAGCTACCTCTTGAGATGTTGGAGTAGAACAAGCTCCAACCAGTCGCAGGAAGGATGTAAGATGTACATATGGGTCCTCTGTGACTGTTCCGCTGAACTGTGGTGCATTCAAAACCATCGTGATGTAATAGGTTTTGAACTGCCATACTACTCCCGCCGGCAGTGCCGGGATCACTATGGGTGATGTGAGTCCCTCCACATTTGGACGGGTGTAGTCGTTCATCCGTCTCTCCTGGTTAACTTCAACTCCACTCATGTCTGCTTCTTCTTGAATAAACTGATCAACTGGAAATTCTGCAGAACAACTGATTTCTTCCTCCTCACCTACTGATTCCAGATTGAGCACTTGACGAATTCTCCTAGCTAATCTCTCAATCTCTGGATCAAGCTCAAATTCTGGTACTCCTACAGAACGAGTATACACCATAAACAAGAATTAAAGACAATAAAAGAAAAATAAAATACTAAAATGATTAAAATAAATTAAATAAACTATAATTAAAGTAAAAATAACAACTCAGTCAAAAATTAATACCAACTAAACTACTATAACCGAAAATAAAATAAATCCAAACTTAATAAAACTAACCGAATTGAAATAAAATAGAAACGAAACAAAAATAAGCAAATTTAAGAAAAACTAAAATAAAATAAGGTCTAGCTAAAGGAAACAAAAAAGGAGTAAAATAAATGTAAACAAAACAAAACGAAAACAAAAATAAAATTAAACTAAACAAAAATCTATCAATAAAAATAAAATAAACAGAAACAAAATAAAGATAAACAAATAAAAGAGAAACTAAATCAACTAAAGATAAAAAACGAAAATAAAATCAGCACAATGCTAAACAAGAATTAAAACTATTAAAATAGTAGACACAAAAATAAAATGAAATAAACCCAAACGAAATACTAAGCCTAAAAATAAAATAACTATAAATATAAAAACAATCAAACAATCAGAGTTTAATATAAAACCCAAACAGTAACAATTAAACAAAATAAAACAAAACAAAAATAAACTAAAAACAAACTAAACAAAATAAAAGAAAAGAGAATAAAAATAGAATAAAGAGTAAACTAAATAACCGTGCCTCCCGGCAACGGCGCCAAAAACTTGTTGGGGTAAAAGCGTATTATCAGCAAGTGTACTGGTCTATCGTAGCAAGTTTTCCTAGGTAGTATTCCCTAGGTTATCGAACCAAAGGAGGCGCTCTAGAAACAGACGGAAACATGCGCTGACATCTGCTACCGCGCTTTCATCGCACTTGGAATAATCATTACATTCTGCAGATAGAGCCCAAATTCCGAACATAAA
>CM041780.1:172055338-172122994 GCA_023374045.1 Limonium bicolor | reverse complement strand
CCGACCTTCTGTCCGAACTTCAAAGTTCGGACAGCATGCGAGGACGAGGTCGACTTACAAGTCTCGACTTAGGTCCGAACTTGTAAGCTCGGACCAATGTTCGGACACGCCACGTTAAATTTCTCGGGTTTTCCAAACTAGCTTGTGTCCGAACTTCAAAGTCCGGACACAAGTCCGGACGCCATTGGTTTTCAGCCCTTTTAACTCTCGACTTGTGTCCGAACATCAATGTCCGGACACAAGTTCGGACTTTCGGATTCCTGCAGCCTATTTCTCTTCGGCTTGTGTCCGAACTTACCATGTCCGGACACAAGTTCGGACCAGCACCGTTTTGCTCTTTTAGGACTCGTTTGAGGTCCGTTTTTGATACCGTTTGCGCCATTAGATTTGTATTTTCATAAGCTATGTTTTGAGGTAAAAATCCAGGGTGTTACACCTACATGTAGCCAAAGATAGCTACATTATATGTACATATAATAAGAAACATGTACATTATACCTATGAAACCTGTACATTACTTATATAACCAATATTATACACAAAAATAATACTTTCAATATAATTATTTATTATTATGTTTTTATTATTACTTATAAAGTAAATATAGCTATTTTTCGCTATATACAACCAATAATTTTCAGATCATGACGGGCCTGCCGATCTTTTAACCTAATCTTTTTATTCAGGCTTGTTCGAATTTTTTTTTTTTCAAACTGGACCCGTCACTTTTTTTGGGCTGGCCGGACCGAGTTATAGGGCGGGACAAATATGTTCATTTGGTGGGGTCGACTTTTGATGAGAACATGTTTCAAAAAAAAAAAAAGACTTTTGATGAGAACAAAAGCTACTCGCAATCAAAGAACATTTTCAAATATCAGAAACTAGTCACTCACACTGGAACGTCAAAAGAAGGACGAAAGAAGGTTTAGAAGACGAAGGAAATAAGGAAGGACAATCTACAAATATGGCATTAAAAAAATGCAATAATATTGAATCTAGTCTAGATATAGAGAGTGGGAAAATTAAAGTGAGATAGAGAGTCTCTTCTTTCTTGACCTAAACAGTAATTATGCACCAATACTTAACGAAGATTCAACTACGCATACATCACTTCACACTATACACTTGACCAGATTAATTCATGGTTCATCATCTGAAACTAAAACCTCTATTCAACCAAACAAGAAATTAAATGTTCTCAAATCTTTTCATTAATTTGAAGAAACCAGACTTCACTTCACTTACCTACTTTCTCCCAACCACTTCCCTCATAAAAGGGTTTAATACATACTCACATTTTCCACCATCGCTAAACTATAGTGGAAATGGAGTGTAGCTTATGGTATGTTGCGCTTCATTGTTTAAAGGTGACGACGGTTCTTTCCTTCATCTACTGGGTTAGGCAGGGGTGTCTAACTTGACCGAAAGGAGGGAGATGGAAATGGAAGAGTGCACTAATTTGATTTGAACTAAAGTAAGGTCACAGGAAGAGGGAGAGAGAAAGAAAAAAGAGATACGAAACAGAGACTTGTTCTAAATCTGACTCTGTGTAATTATTTACTAGCTTAAAATTATGGAGTAATGAAGAGAGAAAGCTAATATCGTTGAGTTAGCGGCAGAAAAAGAAACCTGGAGGGAGGGGAGAGGGAGAGATTGGGATGGTGGGGAGGAAAGGAAGAAGCAAGGAGAGGAGAGAAAATAATCCGCCGAATAGGGAAGGAAATACACGCATCCAGGGTTGTCACACGGCATTTTACAATTAGAATGGACAAGCTATAATTACACTTATGACCCATATCCATATTAGAACTTGGCACTAGCGCTGGTATCTAAATCACGTAAAAATATATATTTTATAAACTATAATATATATGTTTGATTTAATTCATATAATATCTATTAACAATTATTTAAATTATGTATTTTTTTATTAAAATAAATATACTAAAGTATTTTTATTTAATAATTATTTATAAAAGTTTTAAAATCTGGTAGAGCTGAACACGGGTAAAGTTTTTTATTTTTAAAGTGAAATTCAATAGGGCCCATGATAAGTCAGTTGCCTATTTGAATCAAAATTTCAACCCGTATAATCCAGTGGCTGACCAAGGTATTGACCTGTGGGGCATGTAAAAATACAGGTATATATGTGTTTATATATAGTAAAAATAAATAATAAATATTAATAGATAACTAAATAGTATACCTGAAATATGATGTTTTGACATTTAAAATAGTGCATGTTCAAAATGTGGGTTGATGTTATCAGTTACTACAATTACAGTTGAAAGAGTATCCCAACTCATAAATTATATTAGAATGGAAAATATACTGGTTGGTGATAATCTAAACATTTATGTAGAATCAAATATATTATTAGCCCATTAACAATAATATTATTATGTATCATTTTTAAATGATAGAAGACTCGTATAAAATAATTGTAATATAAATATTAAATATTGTTTTTCAATTTAATTTTTAATATTTTGTTTGACAGATTGTTATTCGATAAAAAGTGCCCCACTAGAGACGGATGAGGCTCCAATCCCTCGAAATTTTTGAAAATTAGTTCAATGACCTTATACAATTTTGAAAAAAACAAAATAACATAATATTGTAAAGTGTGATAGTGTCAAAAAAAATTTACCCTCATAAATAAAATTTTTGGGTCCACAACTGGCCCCCACAAATTTTAAAGTCTAGGTCCGCCACTGGTATAATACCCATTCTTTTCTCTCTTTCTTCTCACTGCTCACTTTTTCATTTTTTTCTATGTTTCTTAATGGAAAGATTCTCTATTTTTTTATGAAATCTCGTAAGTTTTACTAAAATGTGCAACAAAAAATGTTTCATTCGTCTAAGTTAACCAATCTTGAGAGTATACATAACTTGACATTACCAGACGGGTGTGATCCCTCCATTATAAAGGCCAGGTTTTATTTTTTACCAAGCAACCATTGTTTTTTCCAACAACCCTTCTTATTTTTAGACCCTACTCTTTCTAGCTAATAATTAATGTCAGCAGAAGTTAACAATAATAGGGAGAAAAAGTATATAAGATTAGAAAGTTGGTGTGATATATAGTTGATATGTCTAACATGTAGAGAAAAATAGCAACTTGATAGATAAATTTGTCTCCATAAACTCACAAAAGAATCGTCTTAATGGTTTTACAAGATAACCTAGCTGTCAAGTGATTGACATCCGAGTGGTGGAGGACTGAAGTAGGGGACGGAATGTCCTGAGTTCGAATCCTCTTACCACCCACTTTGGTGGGAGAAAGGAGTTTATTCTCTTATTACTCATTCTGGGGGAGTAGAGGAATGGAGTTTTCTATCCGATTACCCAGCCTGGAAGAGGAATGGAGTGGCATGTAGGACGGTCCCAAGACGAGCATGTCATGTTCGCCATATCGTCAGAGATGCAAGGGAAAGGTTGTAAGAAGAGGTCAAGGAAGGTCCCTAGGACAAGATCTCTAGTCTTTAGTAAGATGTCCCGTGTAATGTCTGTGTAAGGTAGGATTAGAAAGGTATGTAAGAGTTGAGTCGAGTCGGTGTTGTTTGATTTGCCCTTGCGGCACCCTAGGCCATGTGCCTATAATTATAAAAAAAAAACAAGATAACCTAGCGGCCTTATCGTCAGAGATGCAAGGGAAAGGTTGTAAGAAGAGGTCAATGAAGGTGCGTCGTGAAGGACGGTGGTAAGGGAAAGGATAACCGATTACCCAGCCTGGAAGAGAAATGGAGTGGCGTGTAGGACGGTCCCAAGACGAGCATGTCCGCCATATCGTCAGAGATGTAAGGGAACGGTTGTAAGAAGAGGTCAAGGAAGGTCCCTACGACAAGATCTCTAGTCTTTAGTAAGATGTCCCGTGTAATGTCTGTGTAAGGTAGGATTAGAAAGGTATGTAAGAGTTGAGTCGAGTCGGTGTTGTTTGATTTGCCCTTACGGCACCCTAGGCCATGTGCCTATAATTATAAAAAAACAAGATAACCTAGCTACTTTCGCATGTCTTATCCATATAACATTTAAATGTAGAGATTGTGCTCAGTTTCGAAGCCCTGGCAGATCATGTACAATATACTAATGTTTGGTTGCACTCTTCTGTTTAGGTATCCATTACGTATTAGAAGCTACGATAAACCAGTCCTGTTTTTGGATAGGCCAAAAGAAGCGCAACAAGTTGTTAACATCAATCGATTAGTTGTTCATCTTAGTTTATTCAATTAATGCTAATTCTGTATTTTGGGTAGTGTGTCGAGGGCACTTGTTACCAAATTTAGTAATTTATTGTAAAACAGTGCTTTGTCGTAATGAAATTAGTTCTATTAGTAATACAAAACTACATTCATGCTACATAATTTTATTCTTTATATATGTTGGTGGTATATAAACGTGTCTTTCTTCATCCTCGGCTTCGTCATTCGCATCCTGTGCTCTCAGTTCGATTTTCCAAACTTCTCTGCCTTCAAGTTTTTTCAAACCTTCCTCACTTATCCTTGATCATGGAAAACAAGGGGACAAGAAAACTAACACGCAAGAGCACGCTGAAATGAGAAATTCACGTCAAGTGATTGACATCCGAGTGGTGGAGGACCGGAGTAGGGGACAGAAGGTCCTGAGTTTGAATCATCTTATAACCCACTTTGGTGGAGGAATGGAGTTTATTCTCTTATAACCCATTCTGGGGGGAGTGGAGGAACGGAGTTTACTCTCTTATAACGGTGGAGGAACGGAGTGGCGAGAAGGACGGTCCCAAAGTCTTTAGTAAGATGTCCCGTGTAATGTCTGTGTAAGGTAGGATTAGAAAGGTATGTAAGAGTTGAGTCGAGTCGTGTGTGTTTGATTTGCCCTTGCGGCACCCTAGGCCATGTGCCTATAATTAAGAAAAAAACAAGATAACCTAGCGGCCTTATCGTCAGAGATGCAAGGGAAAGGTTGTAAGAAGAGGTCAATGAAGGTGCGTCTGAAGGACGGTGGTAAGGGAAAGGATAACCGATTACCCAGCCTGGAAGAGAATGGAGTGGCGTGTAGGACGGTCCCAAGACGAGCATGTCCGCCATATCGTCAGAGAGATGCAAGGGAAAGGTTGTAAGAAGAGGTCAAGGAAGGTCCCTAGGACAAGATCTCTAGTCTTTAGTAAGATGTCCCGTGTAATGTCTGTGTAAGGTAGGATTAGAAAGGTATGTAAGAGAGAGTCGAGTCGGTGTTGTTTGATTTGCCCTTACGGCACCCTAGGCCATGTGCCTATAATTATAAAAAAACAAGATAACCTAGCTACTTTCGCATGTCTTATCCATATAACATTTAAATGTAGAGATTGTGCTCAGTTTCGAAGCCCTGGCAGATCATGTACAATATACTAATGTTTGGTTGCACTCTTCTGTTTAGGTATCCATTACGTATTAGAAGCTACGATAAACCAGTCCTGTTTTTGGATAGGCCAAAAGAAGCGCAACAAGTTGTTAACATCAATCAATTAGTTGTTCATCTTAGTTTATTCAATTAATGCTAATTCTGTATTTTGGGTAGTGTGTCGAGGGCACTTGTTACCAAATTTAGTAATTTATTGTAAAACAGTGCTTTGTCGTAATGAAATTAGTTCTATTAGTAATACAAAACTACATTCATGCTACATAATTTTATTCTTTATATGTTGGTGGTATATAAACGTGTCTTTCTTCATCCTCGCTTCGTCATTCGCATCCTGTGCTCTCAGTTCGATTTCCAAACTTCTCTGCCTTCAAGTTTTTTCAAACCTTCCTCACTTATCCTTGATCATGGAAAACAAGGGGACAAGAAAATAACACGCAAGAGCACGCTGAAATGAGAAATTCACGTCAAGTGATTGACATCCGAGTGGTGGAGGACCGGAGTAGGGGACAGAAGGTCCTGAGTTGAATCATCTTATAACCCACTTTGGTGGAGGAATGGAGTTTATTTCTTATAACCATTCTGGGGGGAGTGGAGGAACGGAGTTTACTCTCTTATAACGGTGGAGGAACGGAGTGGCGAGAAGGACGGTCCCAAAGTCTTTAGTAAGATGTCCCGTGTAATGTCTGTGTAAGGTAGGATTAGAAAGGTATGTAAGAGTTGAGTCGAGTCGGTGTTGTTTGATTTGCCCTTGCGGCACCCTAGGCCATGTGCCTATAATTATAGAAAAAAAACAAGATAACCTAGCGGCCTTATCGTCAGAGATGCAAGGGAAAGGTTGTAAGAAGAGGTCAATGAAGGTGCGTCATGAAGGACGGTGGTAAGGGAAAGGATAACCGATTACCCAGCCTGGAAGAGGAATGGAGTGGCGTGTAGGACGGTCCCAAGACGAGCATGTCCGCCATATCGTCAGAGATGCAAGGGAAAGGTTGTAAGAAGAGGTCAAGGAAGGTCCCTAGGACAAGATCTCTAGTCTTTAGTAAGATGTCCCGTGTAATGTCTGTGTAAGGTAGGATTAGAAAGGTATGTAAGAGTTGAGTCGAGTCGGTGTTGTTTGATTTGCCCTTACGGCACCCTAGGCCATGTGCCTATAATTATAAAAAAACAAGATAACCTAGCTACTTTCGCATGTCTTATCCATATAACATTTAAATGTAGAGATTGTGCTCAGTTTCGAAGCCCTGGCAGATCATGTACAATATACTAATGTTTGGTTGCACTCTTCTGTTTAGGTATCCATTACGTATTAGAAGCTACGATAAACCAGTCCTGTTTTTGGATAGGCCAAAAGAAGCGCAACAAGTTGTTAACATCAATCAATTAGTTGTTCATCTTAGTTTATTCAATTAATGCTAATTCTGTATTTTGGGTAGTGTGTCGAGGGCACTTGTTACCAAATTTAGTAATTATTGTAAAACAGTGCTTTGTCGTAATGAAATTAGTTCTATTAGTAATACAAAACTACATTCATGCTACATAATTTTATTCTTTATATATGTTGGTGGTATATAAACGTGTCTTTCTTCATCCTCGGCTTCGTCATTCGCATCCTGTGCTCTCAGTTCGATTTTCCAAACTTCTCTGCCTTCAAGTTTTTTCAAACCTTCCTCACTTATCCTTGATCATGGAAAACAAGGGGACAAGAAAACTAACACGCAAGAGCACGCTGAAATGAGAAATTCACGTCAAGTGATTGACATCCGAGTGGTGGAGGACCGGAGTAGGGGACAGAAGGTCCTGATTTTGAATCATCTTATAACCCACTTTGGTGGAGGAATGGAGTTTATTCTCTTATAACCCATTCTGGGGGGAGTGGAGGAACGGAGTTTACTCTCTTATAACGGTGGAGGAACGGAGTGGCAAGAAGGACGGTCCCAAAGTCTTATTCTCCAACCTTACATTGATTGGCGAGCCTGCCACAGAGGGGTTATACCCTGTGTGATTTACCCGGTTAGCATGTATTGTAGGCGAGCATGTCCGCCATTGGGTTTACCCTGTGCGCACTCTAAGAGTAGCGGCTGCGGGTTCCCAATTCCAAAAAGAAATGAGAAATTCACCATAAACCTTCACTAATTCCTACCCCACCCACTTCCGTTACACCACATACTGTGCATATGTTGTAGTGCCACCACCAATATGCACAATACATCAAATCACCTCTACATACAAATAGGAGAAGAGGATGAGGTTAGGACACCAAGTCCTTTTGACTCCCACATAAATAAAGATGAGATGAAACACCTTAATGGATGTCATTAGATCTTATGATTCTAATTATTGGAGCTTTGAATCGGGTAGAGATCATCAAAGATTTCTGTGTCATCGCTTGCAAACATAGATTGGCAATAGTCTCAATTAACACTACAATAAGGGTGCGTTCACTTCGGGGTAATCATCAAAGGGAAACAGAATCATTCCCTTTGTGGGTGTTTGTTTTGTGTTTTTAGTGATTCCGTTTCCCCCACTTCAAGTTTCGAAAACCCCCATATCCCTCTTCAGCGATTCCCCCCAAAATCCTAGGGAAAAGTATTCCCTTTCCTCCCTCTTACACCTATCATCATCATCTCTAACATAAATATTTATATATATGCTATATAATTTATATAAATACTAATATATGTTACATAGTTTTTATAAATATTAATATACAATATTTATGAAATATAAATATATTTTATGTATAATTTATATAAATATAAATATATTTTATTTATAATTTATAATTATATAAATATAAATATGAATGTGATATATATTATATAAATATTTAATATATATCATTTTTAATTTAAAATAAATATTTATATATAATTTATAATAATGTTAATATATATTATTTATATTTGAAAAACTGAACAAATACTATATATAATATATATAAATATTATTTATAATTTAACTAAAATAAAATTCTGAAATAATAATATATATTATTAATAACTTTAAATATATAATCATTTATACATATTTTTATAATTTAAATAAATATGATATATAATATATATTTTAAATAAATATGAACAAATATGATATATAATATATATTAATATTAATAAATATTATATATACTTTAAATGTTATAAATATAAAAAATATTTATATATATTGTTTATAAAGTTAAAAATATTTATATATATAAATATATATTATATAATATATGAAAATATTAATATTATTTAAATTTTAAATACTATAAAATTAAAAAATATTAATATATAGTTATATATAATTTATAAAAATGTTGATTTATATTATTCACAATTTAAAATTATTTTATTATATAATATATATTAATGAAATTATTAATAACTTAAATACTATAAAATTAAAAATTAATATAATATATATATACAAGTTTCAAAAAATGTTATATATAATATATAAATATTAATATATATTGTATATATAATCTATATAAATATGAATATTTATCATTTATATGAAGTATTAACACTTCTCTGTTTGGAACCAAACAAAATCATTGAGAATTCTATTCCGTTTCCGTGTTAGAATCAAACAGACTTCTTAATTCGGGGGAATCCCTTTCTGTAACGCCCCCGAATAACCAAACAGCAGTACAAGTAATGCGCCAAACGAAATCACGATAAGACTAAGCAGCGGATTCACAACTCCATCCGGGTGTCACAGACGTCAACCACCCACGTGGTTGACACAACAGCACTATCAACACCAAACTACGGTCTGAATGACTGGAATTTAAACCTTAATCAAATCCGAGTACAAACGAGAGATACAAACCGAGTACCAAGAGTCTACAACATAAGTTCTTAATTAAACAGCATAAACCGAAACATACAACCAGGGTTTAGTGTTACATAGTCACAACCCATACATTAAAACATACTAATTAAAAGTCTTGTCCCGATGGGCTACCCCTATGGTAGTCACCCTGCCTACTCTTCGTCTGCTTCCAGTTTCATACCTGTAAAAATAAAGGACTCAGCAAAACTATGCTGAGTATGAACATGTGTAGCCCGTATGTTGCCGGGCTACACGACTACATGGTCGAATATTATTAAGTCCAATTTGCATGCTATGGAAAACAATAACACACAACATACAACATCAATATAGCACTCATAACACGTTGAGCATAGAGATACAACAAGCACTTAAAGCATGTAAAACAAGTCGAGCTTACAAGAGAATTTGAATAATGATGATCCTCATAGTGGGATCATTCAACGTTGAGTGTTTTCATTTCTTTTTCCTTTGTTTCCATCATGTGTACTTCTCTTTCTCTTTCTTGCACCAAGTCTGGGGATGTAGGTTAGTTCCCGTGACCATATAGTATAGGTGCCCATCTTTTCTTGCTTCTTTATGGATTAATTGTGAGTTCTCTTATCACCGCACGTTGGAGAACGTCTCCCCCATAGTAAATTCCTCCATTCCGGGCGTCATACGTCGAGAAAGAGGGGTCATCTTTAGACCCCAGGTTATGCTCCCCAAATAGCTGATCCTCCAATCCCGGCGTCATGTTGAGAAAGAGGGGTCATCTCTAGACCCCAGGTCACGCTTCCCAATTTGCCAATCTTCCAGTCCCGGCGTCGTACGTCGAGAGAGAGAGAGGTCATCTCTAGACCCCAAGATGTGCTCCATAATAGTCGGTCGAAGGATCTGATGCAGATACCAACTCCCGAGCATTCCATACCGCGCGGCCCGAGATGTTGTCTTCCCGGGTTATTCTCATGTTTTCACCAGTTGATATTTGCTCTTCATTATCATTAATGGATGGACACCATAGTGGGTGTCATGGTACGTCCTCAATGGTTAGAGAGGAGTTCCCCTTTGTAAAGTTTTCTTGTTTTCATAGATCGTTGTGGTTCATTTCAAGTTCCATAAACGAGAAGGGACTAAGCTACTTTGTGAGCGCCAATAATATACAACAATGATCTAGCAATCGTATAACAAGAAAAGCAAGCAATCCAATTTCATGCTTTAATCTTATGGTCGTTTTCACACAAGGCACACAGCAAACAAGCCGTGTAACACGGCAACATACGAACCACACATGTCCATACCTTATTTGAAAGTACGAGTTTTCTCACACACGGGGTCCCGGTCGGAGTTCGCTACGGCCCTAGCGTTAATTAAAACAATGTGTCAGTTTATCATTTCATGTGATGACACTTTATATCGGGTGTTATTCCCTAGGTGTGTTGTTAAATGCTTAGTCTATATTAACCCTTAGAACTTCCCAAGTATTAATCCTAGGCTTATCTTACTCCTAGGACATTCACATAGTCAACTCACACGTTAATTAAGTCCTTTTTCCTAGCTAATGTTTTAGAGCATTTTAAGTGTTAATTATGTAACAAGTTTATATAAAATAGATTTAACTTGTATAAGGTGTATATATATTATTATTATTTTTAACTAGGTAGGTTAGAAGTGTTTTAACTTTATTATCCTAATACTATAATCCTTAAAATACCCATAAAGTTTGCTTACGCAGAACCCGAAGGCTTCCAAATCTGAAACACAATCTACTTGCACCATCTTATCTAACTTCGTTTCTAATGTAGTAAAGTGATGCTTAACCTTCCCAGCATGTTTGCTCATCTAGCTACATTTATTGGCTATTATTTGGGCTCTTTATAAAACTAGAATCACACTCATTACGCCCTTGTAACCCAGTTATACAGAAGCTATAATCTCAATGAAACTGAAACACAAGCTACACATTCCCTCTTGGTTCTTGTTGCTAGTTAGTTCAGTTTAGGTTTGTTTCTTTCCTGCCGTGTTTACCCACTAATTATGAGTGTTAAGCTTGGTTTAAACTCAAGACTATACTCATAAAGCTCTCCTATAACATCTGTAATTAATTACACAGAAACAGATACAAAAAGGCAATCAGAAAACTGAAACTGAAAACCATGAAACCCGATGCCTTCTCCTTGACTCTCCCCTGTTTAATTATAATTCTTTCTTTCAAATCTCTCCCAAGGTGCTTACCTATATAGTTGAGCATTATACCACAGTTTAAATTCGAAACCAACCCCAAACAGTCCACTGTCACATAGCTATACAGAAGTCAACTTTCAGAGAACAAACCATAAAGCTGGAGCATTGAATTCTGCTATGTTTTCCTTTATTCCCTTCTGTTACTTACCTATTTGTCTCTCACTTTTCCCCTATGTGCTTCTTACTCTGTTAAGTGTTCTATCTCCCTTTTAAACTCAAAACTACTCCAATAGGAACTCACTTAACCCTCTGTACAGAAACAGAAACTATTCACAAATCTGAAAACTGATAACCTGATGCACCTACTCACATAGATTTTTTTCTGTTCTTCGATCTAATTTCAGCTTTCTCAACCTGCTCACTCATTTGATTAGGTGGTCTATCCAGTCTTTAACCCAAAACACACCCAAGACAACAAGGGCTACACTTTCGGTAAACCTATTACACAGACTAAAAGAAAGAAACTGAAAAACTGATATATTTCCTTTGGTTGTTTTTGTTTCTGCTATCTAACATATCTCCTTTCTTCCCAAACTGGTTCAGTCACTCGGCTATGTGTTTTAATACAACTCCAAGTACATTATTAAGCCAACACTAGTTTTGTACTGCTTCTGATAAGTTCTTTACACCAAAAACCTGAACCGAGAAAACAGAATTCCCACACTGCTGCACTTCTTTTCAGTCTAGTGACAAGATTTCTGTTATCTTTTCTTTCATTATTTTCTGTTACAGAGCAGGTTTTTTTTTTTGCTTCCACCCAGGTGTGTCCCCATTTACTAAGAGTTTTATCAGGAGTTTAAATCCAAAGCTAACTCATAACAACAAGGCTATAATCTGATAAGTTAATATACAGAAGGTACCATATTCCAGAAGCTGAAACAGTGAGACTTCTTCCCTCTTCTGTTTTCCTTTCTGCTTTACTCACGAATTTGATCTTCAGTTTCCTCTCATTACCAACTCAAGTAGTTTAGGGTGTGATAGTCTTTTGAATTCCAACAGACCCAAGACAATATAGTTTAGCCACTGAAACTGCAACAGGAACAGAAGGTTTATTTGGTGCATAAGTTTTCTATTCTTTAAAGTTGCTATCTGTTTTTGTTTCTTGCTCTTCAATATTCCCACGTTTAGATAACTAGTCAGGTGAGTCAGTAAGGTACTGGTTGTCTTAAGTTCATAATTAACTCTACACCACCCTGTAAAACCCCTGGACAAAGAAACCAGGAAAAACTCTGAAATCCCAAAACTGATCATTTCCTTTTCTGTCACTTACTAATTTGGTTCTTCAGTTGTTTCTTTTTCCCAAGTTCTTGAGTTGCTTAACTAGTTGTCTCAATGTAGCCCTACCCTCAAAAGAACTCACAACAATATTGGCTATACTCCTGAGAAGTAGTTATAAAGAAAAAAAACCCTAAAACTAGAATTGTATTACTTCTAGACATCTAACAACATGACACCATGTTGCAGAATTTGAAATGCGACAACACTCTTGTGATCTGTAACAGGTTAAATAGTTTACCTTGAATCTGCAGTTCAGGCTCACAAGTGCTGCTGTGTGGTTGAGGGATTTCTTGCCTGATCATTTTAGGAGAGGAGCAGCATGTCATGCGGGGCTATGAAACAGGAGGATTAAAAGGCAATACAGTTGGGTCTGTTATAAGTTACCTGAGACTGGTCTTATCAGTTTTTCTTTCTCTTTTTTTGAGGAAGAGGGTCACAGCTTGCAAGGAACCCTGCTATACTGAAAGAGTGGGGTTTGATCAGGGACAGGGAAACAGGAGAAATGTTAGAGAAACTGATGCATGGACTGTCGGGCAAAACCACACAGAGGGAGTGTATTTGTTTAAGTTTCACCTATTAGTTTCCTGGACTGAGTTGATCCAGAATTTTCAAGAGTTTGAGCTCCAGGTCTATCAGGCAGACAGAGAGATATCAAGAGGTGTGGAATTCGCTGCTTAACAAGAAGGAATGCAAGAGTAGAGTGTCAGTTTTTTTTTCTCCTCGAACTGAAACAACAAAGCAAGGCTGATTGTGATTTACCTGGAACTGATATTCACACCAGAGAGCTGGTTCTTATCAGTTCTCTGTATTTTGGAGGAAAATGCCACAGGTTACCAAGGGACTGCTGTTATATGAAAAAAGTGGAGTTACTCTCTTTGATCAGGAACAAAAAGAAATCAAGAAGACAGGAGTACAGCCTTGACATGGGCTTACCTTCACTCAGGAGCAACAGCAAGAGATTTACCTGAGTTGTTGTTGGCACGACATGCAAAGGAAGGAGGAGAATAACTGAGCAGTGTATTAATCAGAGGTTTCCCAACACTAGAAGTTGACACAGGAGTATGGTTTGACTGACTTGGGGTTGCTGTTACAGAGAACAGTGGAGGGAATTTGTGAAAGTTAGGGAAAAGAGAACACTGGTGCGTGGGTGTTTGAGAAAAAACACAGACTTTGATGCTCCTGTTGGATATTTGAGCGATTTAACAGAAATAAAGGCCACTCTCTTCTGTTTCAGGTTGTCGGGCAAATCAAGCATTGTTAGTGTTAGTTTTCTTTTCTGTTGTGTCTGCATTAGTCGATGATACAGAGAATAGTTTAGGGGGTCATGGATTAAGGACTGGCGTGAGAGGAAACTTCTGCAGAGCGGATGTTGTCGTTATTATTATTTTTTTATTCAAGCGTACTACCGGGGACTGAGACTGAGAGGGCATGAGTTTCAGGAAGGAACACTGTCTGAATTGTCTCAATTTACAAGGGCTATTATGGGCGATTGAATAAACAAACTTCTATCGTTACAGAATTTGATTCCTCTAGTTTCATTTTTTTTTGTTCGATCCGGTTCCCATCGAGGGAGAAGAGGAAGAAGGCGATGCTACAGGGACGGTGCAGTTGGTTCTCTTTTCTTTGTATTTACTATAGTTGACAGGATACTAGTTTTGATTCAGTGGTATAAGTTACCGAATTCGAGCATAGCTCAACCGGTTAAGACGTTCACGAGGTATACGAGAGGTATGGGGTTTGAACCTCAGCGGGAGCGTCTTTGCTCCTTTTTCTTCTTCTTTTTTTTTGTATAAGTTATACATGCTTATTTATATGTAAGACCATATAATATATCGCGTTATTAGCTAGATACGCGACCACTTAATTTTCGTTATGTTATATATACGACCTTTTTATTTGTAGCGTTTCAGTTACACATAACTATGCGACGTTATTAATTATTACAACGTTATAGTACCGTAACGTTACATACATGTGTTTTCATATTCGTACATATATAAGTACGTGACTACCTTAACATGTAACGTTGTCGTGTTTTCGGACGTGTATATACTGAACTTAATGTTCATACATTATTTATGTCCGGATTATATGACGTGTTATCTTCGGATAGTCTCCTCGCGTTTATGATTTCATGTGATTAAATGTTCAGGGGTGTTTCACTTTCCTTTCTTTTCCATTCCCTTTCCTGATTCCATTATGTTTCCTTGTCTCGAAGTGAACGCACCCTAAAATATATAAATTTTGATGCAAAGAAAAAAGTTCAATTCAGCACAGCTTTTGCGTCCAAAAACTATGTTTTGACACCTCCTGTTCACCCACTTCCATTGTACATAACAGTTAGTTCTTTTCCTATTATGTTTTATGGGCTTTTGTGCTCTCTATTTGGTGATGTAACAGTATGTTACTAGCGACATATTTGCTAATGCTTTTTTGAATATATTGTGTAACACATTTCAACTATTTAGACCAAATAATTTAATTACCAAACACTGCTTATACACACTTGTGCAACAAGAAACTATTACAGTGTGGTGAATTTTGTTTCAAAACTAAAAATACCTCACTCGATGGTGGTTCATACCCTTAGACAACATCAATTCTCTGGTTTCAGTTGTTTGAAAGTTAAAAGATTGAGAAGGGAAGAGAGTGAGATTTAGTGAACAGGAATGAAGAAAAGAAAGTAGTTGGGTGAGTAAGAAGATAGTATAGTGGTAAGAAGAAGCTATATTGTCATAAATACAGAGTGAATGCTCTTTGTTGGTAGCTAACACCATCAACTATAATGAGAAGCTGAAAGAACATCTAAGAAGATCAAAAGATCATTAATGACCATGTTTGTTTAGATCATGAATGTGATTATTTAACCTAAATAGCATTTTGTTGTGAAAATACTATACTTCCCAAAATAGATGGAGGTTTTTTCTATCTACATCTCTAGACCAAAAGAATGACCGAAGAGGCTTGTTGATGGTAATTTCATGTTTAATGTTAATTAATTTTACGTGCTTATAAATTTGTTGCACTAATCTTATTGTGCATTTAAATCATAAATTCTTTTCATACTCTTTTATACTTGGTATTTATGTCGAAAGCCAAGCTGTCTACAAGGTTATGGTTGTGACCTTGGGGCGGACTAGAAAAGTTACAAGGGGATGAAGCTGGATAGCATGGAGGTTAAAGCAATTGTGCAAAGTTATTTTGATGATCTGCTCTACTAACTGGGAAAGCAATGATCTTATTCTGGCTTGTTTGGAGAATAATCCCTCTACAACTAGACTGGATGGTCTCTATGAAGATATATCAAATATGATAGTTTCCTTTATGACATATTTCTTTATAGAAAAGTACAATTGTATAGATAATGAAACTTCCTTTATCATTAATTTAGGCCTCTATACATGCCAGGTGATGAGTTTCCAAATGAGCATGTTTTAGAGGTGTATTTCATATGTTTTATCTTCACTTTCATGCTCATTTCTCCACTCTAGCTAGTTTTCCTCTAGTTTTGTGTTTATTGGTGTTTTACACAACTATTGTTGAAATAGGAGAAATAACATAGCTAGAAATAAAGTATAGGAAAAGAAAAACGTGTGGGCGCAAACGGATCCAAAATCAGAGCTAAACGAAGAAGATACAGCATTTTGAAGTTAGCCTGCCCACCGGACCGACCCTAAGACCGACCCAGAGTGGGTCGGTCGGATGTTTCGGAGGCCAGAAATGCTCGTTCCGGGGGCCGACCCAGGGTGGGTCGGTAGAACTTAAAAACGCAATTTTCGGCCCTGAAATTGCTTCTGGACTCGACCGACCCACGGGAATGACCCAGGGTGGGTCGGTTGGTCGCGGATTTTGCCCAAATCTGTGTTTTTAACAGCAGAAAAAGAAGGAGAGATAAGGGGAAGAGAGCCACGACCCAGATCAGAAATAAGAGAGAAAAGAGAGGAAAATAAGGAAGAAGAAGAGGAAGAAGAAGAAGGGAAAGAAGAGGAAGAACCCCTCACCATTGAAGCTCTTCTTCAACCTCCCATGGCTATTTCTTCTCCTTTCTCTCTCACTTATGCTCTAATGGAGGCTTAACCTCCCTTGTAGCTTGGGATGAGGATTTTGCCCCAAAATCCATAAAACCTCCATTGTTGAACCTTGAACTTGTATTTATGCTTTATTTTAGTCTTTGAGCTTAATGAAGATGATTATTGGGTATTTATGATTCTTAAACTTCCCACTCATGATTTAGGGATTTGTTTAGAGTTTTACTCAATTTGTCATCTATGTGTTAATTGGTTGGTGTGGCCTACCAATTAGTTTAGCATTATTGTGGGATTCTATCAAAATGTGATTCTGAGATAGAAACCTTAACCGTTGAAGACTAGAACAATGTACTCTGATTCAATGATTTTGATATTAGACTACATTGCAACCTTAGGAGAACTTGAGCTTAGTGCTATCGATTAACCCTGGGCTTAACTGATTGAGAAATCCCGATTAGATTGGTTAGGATTAGTAGGCCTAGATTAGGTTGCTAATTAATTAAGTGTTCCATTGTTTAGCTATAAGTTATAAGTTCGACAAATCAGTAGAAAGGGGAGGACGGGTGCAAAGATCCTTCCCGAGCTACATCTATCCTAGATAGTTAGTTTAGTGTTTATTGTTTTTCCTTTTTTCTCCAATTACAACCCAAAAACCCAAAACCCCCAATACAAAGAGGGGAAGGCCAATGTTGTAGCAGATGCCCTGAGCCGTCGAGCACACTCACTCCATTCGCTAGTTTCTTTCTCCAGCTTGGTTGATGAGGTGCGAGAGGCTCAGAGGACAGATGAGTACATGAGAGAGGTCAGACAGAAGCTGACAGATGGTACCTTTGAGAGTCAGAAATACGACTTCAGACTTCATGATGATGATCTGATCAGACTTAAGGGCCGATTATGCATACCACGAGGCAACACGGATCTGAAAGACCGTATACTTAGAGAATCAAACTGTTCTTCAGTTTCCATCCATCCGGGAGCCTCTAAAATGTATAAAGACATGAAGAGATACTTCTGGTGGTCGGGGATGAAGACAGATGTTACCGAGTTCGTCTTGAGGTGTCTCACATGCCAGAAGGTGAAATTCGAGCACCGACGACCGGGCGGAAAGGTACAGTCGATGCCAGTTCCGGAGTGGAAGTTCCATGATATATCCATGGACTTCGTAGTTGGGCTTCCACCTGCTAGGGGAGGTCTCAACATGATATGGGTGGTGGTGGATCGCCTTACCAAAGTAGCCCGATTCATACCGATGAAGGATACTTGGAAGGTGACCAAATTAGCTGAGTTATTTGAGAAAGAAATCATGAGACATCACGGTATACCAAAGACCATAGTGTCAGATAGAGATACCATATTCCTTTCGAGGTACTGGAGAGCTACCAGAGAAGCGTTGGGTACAGAACTCAAGCTGAGTACCGCGTTCCATCCTCAGACAGATGGTCAGACTGAGCGTACTATTCAGACACTCGAGGACATGCTGAGAGCATGTGCCTTAGACTTCCAGGGCAGTTGGATTGACAGATTGCATCTGATCGAGTTTTCATACAACAACAGCTATCACGCTTTGATCAAGATGGCACCTTTTCAAGCGTTGTACGGTAGACCATGTCGTACACCGCTCTGCTGGGATGAGTCGAGTGAGACGGTCATTATAGGACCAGAGTACTTAGAACAAGTTAAGGCTGAAGTTCAGCAAATCAGGGAGAACATGAAAGCTGCTCAAGATAGGCAGAAGTCGTATGCTGATGTTCGACGACGGGACCTGGAGTTTGTAGTGGGCGACCAGGTATTTCTGCGAGTTTCACCGATGAAGGGTGTATTCAGGTTTGGGCAGAAGGGCAAATTAAGCCCGAAATTTGTTGGTCCTTATGAGATTACGGAACGGGTGGGCCCGGTTGCTTACAGGTTGAATTTACCTACTGAGCTGGGTAAAGTGCATGATGTTTTTCATGTTTCACAGCTAAAGAAATACATGCACCACCCCTCCCATGTGTTAGAACCTGAGAGGTTAACTTTAGAACCAAATATGAGATCCGTGGAGACTCCTCAGAGAATCTTGGACAGCAAGACTAGGGACACTCGCCACAAGTCAGTGCGACTGGTGAAGGTTCTCTGGTCTAACCAGGATGTCGAAGAGGCCACGTGGGAATTAGAGGATAAGATGAGGGCGAAGTACCCTTCTTTGTTTACTCACTAGATTGTCTGTATAGGGTACGGGGCGTACCCCTTTTTAAGGGGGGTAGAGCTTCCTCGCTTTTGAGTTAGGAAACGATCATGTTTGTCGTTTGTTTGGTTGTTTAAGATGTGAATATGTGTAAGTTGCTACACTTCGGTGTAAGTTTGAGTTATGTATAATACTTATGTATTGTATTTGAGATTGACCTTTGAGTCTTGAGATGTATGAATGTGAATACAAGATGTGGTATTAAGATTAAGAGAATTGTGTACCGTGAATGGTTAAGCACATGTGTGAACTTTGAGGACAAAGTTCTTTTAAGGGGGGTAGATTGAAATACCCCAAACTTAGATATGGTGTTTAAATGATAAACTAAGATATAAGGAGGCTAAATAATGCCTTAGAAACATTAAGAAACATTTCTAATCAAAGAAAATATAAGGAAACACCAAAAGAGCAGTTTTAGCAAAAACATGCTCTAAACTTGGAGAGACTTGGGAGAGTACCCAAATATTGTTCTAAGACCTTAGTAATATCCTAATGGTCATTTTAAATCAATTACCAAGGAAAACCAAGCTTGAAAACAAGTTAAAACACAAAATATGCTTTAAGGAGTCTTAAAGCCCGTTTTTGAAAAATTGTCTTGTAAATGAGTTTTGAATGGCTAAATGTCCATCATTACTCTTTAATTAACACGTGTACTATATAGTATCACATTTGGAAGTCTATATCAATGGGAAATCAAAAATTTCACAACAATGTGCCTTGTTTTGTGAATAGTAAATTAATTAAGCTAGTTTATAACATAAGTCTATATAAGTGAGACATTTGGTCAACAAAGACTTAATTACCCTCATTATTAAAAGGGGGCCGGTTTCTTATGAGGTGAGTCACCACCTTCATGAGTCATTAAGCAAATAAGAAAGCAAATAAGAGTTATAAAGTAAAAGCACTATTCACCTTTTACATAAATATCACACTTTATTAGTTCTCTCTCCTCACTTCTTCATTCTCCTTTGTTTTCCCACGGACTAGAAGTTACAAGGGGATGAAGCTGGATAGCATGGAGGTTAAAGCAATTGTGCAAAGTTATTTTGATGATCTGCTCTACTAACTGGGAAAGCAATGATCTTATTCTGGCTTGTTTGAAGAATAATCCCTCTTCAACTAGACTGGATGGTCTCTATGAAGATATATCAAATATGATAGTTTCCTTTATGACATATTTCTTTATAGAAAAGTACAATTGTATAGATAATGAAACTTTCCTTTATCATTAATTTAGGCCTCTATACATGCCAGGTGATGAGTTTCCAAATGAGCATGTTTTAGAGGTGTATTTCATATGTTTTATCTTCACTTTTCATGCTCATTTCTCCACTCTAGCTAGTTTTCCTCTAGTTTTGTGTTTATTGGTGTTTTACACAACTATTGTTGAAATAGGAGAAATAACATAGCTAGAAATAAAGTATAGGAAAAGAAAAACGTGTGGGCGCAAACGGATCCAAAATCAGAGCTAAACGAAGAAGATACAGCATTTTGAAGTTAGCCTGCCCACCGGACCGACCCTAAGACCGACCCAGAGTGGGTCGGTCGGATGTTTCGGAGGCCAGAAATGCTCGTTCCGGGGGCCGACCCAGGGTGGGTCGGTAGAACTTAAAAACGCAATTTTCGGCCCTGAAATTGCTTCTGGACTCGACCGACCCACGGGAATGACCCAGGGTGGGTCGGTTGGTCGCGGATTTTGCCCAAATCTGTGTTTTTAACAGCAGAAAAAGAAGGAGAGATAAGGGCCACGACCCAGATCAGAAATAAGAGAGAAAAGAGAGGAAAATAAGGAAGAAGAGGAAGAAGAAGAAGGGAAAGAAGAGGAAGAACCCCTCACCATTGAAGCTCTTCTTCAACCTCCCATGGCTATTTCTTCTCCTTTCTCTCTCACTTATGCTCTAATGGAGGCTTAACCTCCCTTGTAGCTTGGGATGAGGATTTTGCCCCAAAATCCATAAAACCTCCATTGTTGAACCTTGAACTTGTATTTATGCTTTATTTTAGTCTTTGAGCTTAATGAAGATGATTATTGGGTATTTATGATTCTTAAACTTCCCACTCATGATTTAGGGATTTGTTTAGAGTTTTACTCAATTTGTCATCTATGTGTTAAATTGGTTGGTGTGGCCTACCAATTAGTTTAGCATTATTGTGGGATTCTATCAAAATGTGATTCTGAGATAGAAACCTTAACCGTTGAAGACTAGAACAATGTACTCTGATTCAATGATTTTGATATTAGACTACATTGCAACCTTAGGAGAACTTGAGCTTAGTGCTATCGATTAACCCTGGGCTTAACTGATTGAGAAATCCCGATTAGATTGGTTAGGATTAGTAGGCCTAGATTAGGTTGCTAATTAATTAAGTGTTCCATTGTTTAGCTATAAGTTATAAGTTCGACAAATCAGTAGAAAGGGGAGGACGGGTGCAAAGATCCTTCCCGAGCTACATCTATCCTAGATAGTTAGTTTAGTGTTTATTGTTTTTCCTTTTTTCTCCAATTACAACCCAAAAACCCAAAACCCCCAATTTAAGTTTATACACTTTTGTATATTTCTATGCACATTGACTAACCTTATAATTAACTAGATAGTTACGAAGTCCCTGTGGATACGACCTTGTTGTACTACAATGATTGGGTTCACTGCCCATAGTTAGCAAGATAGTTTCACCACTATTTTGCACCAACACCAGGTCTTCTATCATGTAAATTCATCAATTCAATATGAAAGAAATATAGTAGAGGAACATCCCGTCTCATCTCATGTTCCCTTTGTTTCTTTCTTCCTTTGTTCGTTGTCTTCAATCAATTGCAAACTCAACATGGTATCAGAGTTGTAGTGTAGGTTGCGTTTAGAAACTTAAAACAAGGTAGACCAAGAAGATCCCTCGAACAAGGCATATGTCTATGCAAAGAATACCTAAAAAGGCGAGAAGTTCAAACTCGAGCCAAACGACCCATTGTATCTTCAAAAGTCGAACCACCCGGGATTTCCTCATTAATAGCAAGTTCGACGGGAAAGGTTTCCAGATCTAAAAAAGATCGATGCTCATTGCCCTCATTCTGCCACCGTCCAGGGCGTCCGGGGCCACGGACAAGCAGTCCAAGACACTTCCGGTGGCAGTCTGTGTTTTCCGGTGGTGTTTTTGGCTCAAATTTTATGAATGCGTAGCCTAAAAGATTCTTAGTAAAAGAATTCAATTTGAAGCTAGATTCAATGCGAAACTTGACAAAGAAGTAATAGGGCAAAAACAAATAGCAACTCAAAAGTCGGAAAGGGTCGGTTTGAACCCAAATTTTAACGAAAGCTAATAAAGTCGTGGGGAGTTAGAAAAGCATAATTTTAACCTGTTTTACCTTTGGAATTGATGGGATCTTTCACGCCGGGATTCTTCGAAAGCCTCGTTGATGCCAGATCTGGATTGAGTTTTACCTGGGCCTTTAACTACTGGTGATTGAGGGTGTTCTTCACATTTTGGAGGTGATTTTGTGGCTATTTGATTATTGTAATATCAATGGGGGATTGGAAATCATGTTTATGTGGTCATTTTGGTGCTCGAGAGTTGAAAAATGATTTGAAATACCCCAAACCTAGCTATGGTGTTTAGATGTTAAACTAAGATATAAGAAGGCTAAGTTATGGCTTAGAAACACAAGGAAACACTATAAGAGCAATTTAAGCAAAAACATGCTTTAAGCTTGGAGTAACTTTGGTTAACACCCAAATATCATTCTTAGACCTTAGTAACATGCTAATGGACATGTTAAATCAATTACCAAAGAAAACCAAGCTCAAAAATAAGTTAAAACACAAATTGAACTTTAAGGACTCTTAAAGCATATTTTTGAAAAATTGTCTTAGAAAGGGGTTTTGAGTGGCTAGATGTCCATGATTACACCCTAATCATTTTGTGTACTACTTAGTATCACATTAGGAAGCTTAAATCAATGGGAAACCAAAAATTTCATAAATTTGTGCACTAATTATGAATAGTGCCCAAATAGTACCTAGTTTAAGCTTTAGTCAACTTAGCTTAATTAATAGGTCAACAAAGGCCATAAATATCTTCATTGGCCGGTTTTTGATGTGGTGAGTCACCACACAAGTCAGCAACTTAAGAAAAAGAAGAGGGAAGTAGAATAGTACTATTTACTTTAAGGAAATATCTTACCTTTTAGCTTGCCTCTCTCCTCTCCTTCTTCATTTTCTTCTTTCTCCACCGTTTTATTCTTCTTCTTCTTCTTCCTCCCTAAGAAACCTTAAGTTGCAGCCCACACATTCCTCCATCTTCATTTGTTCACCAAATGCTCATTTTAGCTCCAAATCAAAAACCAAGCATAGATTACTCTTAGTTAGAACAAGCCCTTTCTTTCTATCTTTTCAAATCTCCAAAAGATCAAGTTTGGTGCCATCGAAAAACTCCATTGAAGGAGGAAAATCAAGTTTGAAGAGCTCATTTGCTTCTCCATTCATCCAAGGTAAGAAAACCCAAAGAAAAACTAAGTTCCAACCATTTTTACATATGGCCGAAAATCATCTTCTCACGGAGCTTTGTTTTACTCCTTGAACTAGCTCATTCCAATCTCTAAAGGACTAGTGGAGGTCTTCTTTGATTCATTACCAAGTCCATCTTGAAACTCCAAGGTAAACATCCAATTTAAGCCTTAAAACACTTTTTAACCTAAGATTGAATTCTATGAGTTTAGGTATGTTGCTTAGTACTCATTAGAGTAATTGTATGTTGATTAGAACATTGGCAACAAAATTAAGTCCTTGGACGAGAATCAACCAAGGGAAACAAAGGAAGTGGAAGTGAGAAAAAGCTTGGAAAAACAAGGTAAATGTCTTACCTTAAGGTGGTCTAATGCTTTAAGGGATGGGTTTAGATAGGTAATAAATGTAGCTTAGAGTTTACATTAAGTAAGGGCTATAAAACCTAGGAGAAATAACATGGTTATATTTGAGAACTTGTGACTAAGGAGCAAATGAGAAATGAGATAGCCAAACAATCTTAAGGTGAATTACAAGAACACTTATATTGCAATGGGAGCATTGATGTGTGTATTTGCAGATTGAAGGATATTATTGTGGGAAATCCAGTGGTTAAATTTAAGTCATTTAAGGGCCTAAGAGCCAAGTCATTTAAGGGCCTAAGAGCCTAGCAATTTAAGTTTATGCACTATATTATGATGTAGTGTAGTTTGGGTGTAGTATTGTGTGTAAGAATGTTTATTGAGGATTTGAGTGTTCTTGGTTGTTTAAGGGTGAAAAACTAAATGTTTGGGCGTAGGAATATACTAGAAAATCCATGTCAAAATTTGGTTGTGAAACTTGGTGTTTAAGGTGTTCTAAGGAGATTTTATGACTAAGGATGTACTAGTAAACGTTAAGGGTTGTTTTGGTGAAAATGGATAAAATAAGGAGTTCTTGACTAGTAGGATGACCTAGGAATGTCTAGGAGGAACTAGAGGTTACAATGGTGAATTTATGGTGCCAAAACCATGATAAGAAAAGTTGTGAAACTTGTGCAACGTTTGAAGGAAATAAGGTATTATGTCTTGTGAAGGTTTAAGCATGAGCTAGAGTATATAGCCTTGAGAAGTTTGAGTAAAGGAAATGGGAATGAGTAATAATGCTTGAGGAGTGGTTACATTGGTGGAAAAGAAACACTTTGGTTAGTTGAAGTCTTAGGCAAAATTTCTAGTGGAAGTGTAAGGAATTAAGTTCTAAATGTTAAGGATTTAGTAAGAATTTGAGTAAATGGTTAAGAAGTTTGATCGGGGGTGGATTAAGGAGTTTGGTGGAGGTTTTAAGAGTGGGTTAAAGTGCCAAGATGATGTTAGGACATACTAGGACACTTATGGCAAGGTTTGGAGTGAAATAAGCACTTAGAAACAAGGTTCTGACTTCGACCTACCTTAGGACCGACCTTAGCAAGGTCAGTCGGGCCTAAATTACCCATCCAGGAAGCTCTCTGACTTAGACCGACCTTGACAAGGTCGGTCGGGCTTAAATTTGCAAATAGGGATGTTTTCTGACATGGACCGACCTTAGGACCGACCTTGGCAAGGTCGGTCGGGTTGAAATTTTCAGACGGGGAAGTGTTTTGGTTCCGACCGACCTTGGGACCTCCCTTGCAAGGTCGGTCGGCCCTTATAAAAAAATAATAATTTTAAGAGTGATGAGTGGCATTAGTAGTCCACCATTAGGAGGGTAATGATGATTAGAAAGATAAGCATATAAGAACTTAAGATATTAAGCTGAGTAAATGAATTAAGTGTTTAAGGTTAAGTTTGTATGAACTTAGTGGTTAATTGTTGGGGAACATTAGTGGTTAAGTAAGTTAGGTTGATTGGAAAGTAATTAACAACCTAAAACTGAATGAATGTTTTAGGACTTGTGAATTGGGACTCAGAGGGAGATTAAACAAACGACCGCCGACGGTGAACGGTATGGTTTTCTTGTAGCCTGCTTGCTAACGAGGTGTCCCTCGGCTTGTGTGCTATCTATTATTTGCTTCGACTAAAAACAAGATAAAGCATGCAGCCGGACTATTTAGCTTCTTGTGTGTTTGCATTGTACTAACACGCTTGACCTTGAGATTAGTTATTAACAATACTTAGTAACGTTGGTTTGAGATAAGAAATTCACTTCCAATTTATGGGTTGGTTAATACCCGAGAAAGGTTTAACTAACACTTCGTCTTTAAGACTTTCTACTAACTGGAACTTGGGGGAGTGAGAATCCGGGACTGACTCCGGTCATGCATGTTAAGGAAAGGGGGTTTGAAATACCCCTAAATAATTAAACGCTATTTTAATACATAAATAGCTATCTTAAAGTATAAATAATCAAGCAAGTAATAACCTGCGAACAAACGAACAGTTATTATTACCGTACTTATATACATACAGATATATATGTAAATGTACATAACGTTACAAGATTATAACGTTGTACATATAATCCAAACGCGACAAATAAAAATAGTAGTGTATACACATGTATACATACAACTAGTAACGCTACATATTAATATAGTCTCTTATATACAATAAATAGGCTTAATAGGGCTGAAAAAAAAAAAAAGAGCAACATGCCCTAGCCGGGATTCGAACCCGAGACCTCTCGTACCTATCCCGAAACCTTTACCGCTTGAGCTGTGCTCGAATTTGGTATAAACTACCCATGATTTATAGCTAGTAGTCACTATACTAAAGTTACATAATAGAATGGTGAATCACCCGACATTCTCCTCTGTACTTGATATCTCAAAAACAAATACTACTCCATACTTCCATGCGACAGAGCCAATCGTTTTCTTTCAATCGCCATAACTTCCTCTAGGAACTTGCAATCACCCACTACACTGCCTTGACTCCAGTGAGAGCTGTGCATCAGATTGCCCTTTTGGAAACTCCCATACATGCACACGGGAATCAACAGCAAGTGCCTTTGAAACCGATAAATCCACCCAGCCTTCTTCCTTGAGATAGTGTCTCTGTATAATGAGACCAGCTGAAATACCCCGTAATTAAAAATAGTGATTAATTAGGATAATAAGTAATTTAGAGGCTTAATTAAGTATAAATAATCATGAGGGAACAAATCCCGAAGAAAACGGATCCTTAAAATGGATTAAAAGCATTACCGAACCTTAAAGCACGTTTTTCGAGGTAACCGGGAAAACGTGTCTTTAAGCGGGTCAAATAGACTCGTAACAATTTTGGTCAACTAAATAATCATTAATAAATATTAGTGAAGCTTTAGGACCAATAAAATCAATAAAACGAGAGATTAGTAAAAACTGTCAAAAACAGGAAGTTGTGGGGGAGAAACATAATTAGCACAAACTTATGTGTCCAATATTGTAAATAAAATTTTAAAATCCCCATAGGTGCTGTGTGCTGTCCGATTTTACATATATACACACACACACTCTACTCTCTTATTAACTAAAGACAAAAACAATTAAAAACACAAAAGTAAACACCCACCTCACTTTACCACTCTCTCTCCTATCTCATTCTCTTCTCTCACGTAAGACCCCTCACAAGCACTCTCTCTTTTCTTCTTCCCCTACCTCATGCGATTTCCATGGTGAAAAGAGAAGCCACACAAAAACTACCACTTCTCTCCTTTGTAACTCTCTCCAAACTCTTCCAAAAATTATAAAAATACCACCATTGTAATCCCCTCACCAAGAGCTACATTTTCATCTTTCCAAAATTCGAAAACACCCATTTTCGATTTTATGGGTATACCCCATTTGGAGCTTCAACACCACCATTAGAAGGCCCTCCTTCTCCTTGTTCTTCTAAGGTAAAAATATTTTGAAAACTCCATCTTTTTCTAGCTCTTGTGGGCAAAACGAAATTCATAAACTAAACCCTTGTTGTTCCTCTTGTTCTAGCCGATTTTGGCTGTTGGTGGAGTTGGAAATATCATTCTTGAACCACTCCAAGCTTCATTTGCACTCTTGGAAGGTAATAAAGTTTCTAAACCCTAAAACCTAGATTGAAACTTGATTAATGGTTAGGGTTAGTTCTTAGTATTGAATGGTGTATATGAATGGTTGTAGTGTTAGAGGATTGAGATTTCAAAACCGGTAGAGGAAGAAGGAAGGAGAAAGAAAGAAGAAAGAAACTAGAAGAAGAAAACAAGGTAAATAAGCTCACCTTTGTGTAGTCTTGAATATGTATGTGTAACAGATTTTTAGAAATAAAAATGTGTATCGTAAAATGATGATGCATTAGTAGTATAATGTGTAAGAGAATGCAAGTATTTTGAACCTTTGAAAACAATTTAAAAACTGTTACAAACAGATTGGGATTTAGTTGTTGAGTGCAGGAAATTTTTGTAGTGTTTTAGTATTGAGTGTGGTATATGAGAGCTTGTATAGTTTTGGTTGTTGAAACAGGTGAAATGAATGTTGGAATGTGAACTAGAATATGTGGTGAGAGTGTAAAAATATAGGGGAGGTTATGTCCAAATTTATCTAGAATTAGAACACTTAGTGAATTTTAAACTAGGTGAATGATGTAAGTTGTAACAGATTTGAGATAGATAGATAGAGGGAAGATGGGGAGAGATAGTTAATGTAGTTGTAATGTATTAGAGGTGTTAGAAATGACATTAGAAGAGGGAGTTGTAGATGGAGAGTGTTAGGGTTAAAACCTGTAGCTTAATGCAACTAGAGAAGAAGCTAGGTGAGTGTTGTAAGAAACTTGGAAAATTATGTGAGTGAATTAGTATAGAATTGTGTAAAGAGTTAAGGAGTGAACTAGGGTGTATTAAGAGGTTTAATTAGTGTTAAAACAAGTAGGATTAAGTGTAGGAATAATGGGGAAGTAATGGGTAAAAGAGAGGACTGAAAACAGAAATAAAAATGCAAATACTGGGCCGGACCGACCTTGGGACCAAACTTGCAAGGTCGGTCGAGCCCAGATTTACAAAGACGGGAAAGTTTCTGGAGTCGACCGGACTTGCGACCGGACTTGCAAGTTCGGTCGGACTAGAAAATTTCCCCGTCTGTAACCTACTGGAATGGACCGACCTTGCGACCGGACTTGCAAGGTCGGTCGACTCAAAAATTTAAGCTACTGGAATGGACCGACCTTGCGACCGGACTTGCAAGGTCGGTCGGGCTAAAATTTGCCTGTAGCAAAACTTACTGGAATGGACCGACCTTGCGACCGGACTTGCAAGGTCGGTCGGCCAGAAGAATTTCGGTAATGAGAGCTACTGGAATGGACCGGACTTGCAAGGTCGGTCGCAAGTCCGGTCCGGTCAAAAAAAATAAATAAATATTTAAATTAAATATACATATATATATATATATATATATATATGTATATACCTACATATATATATATATATGTACATGTATGAAAGCATGCCAAAGTTAAGTAAGAAAGTGAACTTAAGTAATGAAAAATAAGTAAGTAAAGTGTAGTGTAAGAAGTGTAAGGACATAGTAAGTAGGAGTTAAGTTGATGATAGGTAAATTAATCATTCAATTGTATGTATATAATAGGACTTGATTTGTGACACCGGAGGACGTTTGGAAACACGTGCAACGGTGAACGGTATGGATTCCTCATGCCCCGTATGCTATCTTGGTTACTCTAATTTGTGTGTTATGTGCTAATTGATCACCAAATAAGATAAATGCACGAATCGGAGTTAATATGCATACTTGTGAAAATGTAGTGTTGTATGTTGTGAATATTTCTTAAATCTTAGTTTGTATAGTTCATGAAATGTTTGGATGATAATAAATGTGTGTATGTATGATGTATCGTATTGTGACCGTTTATTATTGTGTTTGGACTTCTAACTTATTCCTAACAAGCTAACCATCCTAACTTAAAATGGTAATTAAATTGGAATGAGTAGAAGTCCGATATAGTTTCGGCCACGCGTGAGGATGCGGAGTCACGAGAGGTTGGCTCCAATTCCTGACTCTTAAACTGGTCCGCGGCCCAAATCCCTTAAGTGGGTAGCATCCCGGATTGGTGAGTCAAGTAAATCCCGGAGGTGGGACGGCGTAGTCCCCAGGGCCGGAGGTCCCGACGACTTAACTTGAGTATAAGTAAGTAAGTAAGAATGAGTAAGTAAAGTAAATGAAAGTAAGTAGTTGTTAGTAAGAAAAAGTAAGTAATGAGTAAAAGAGTAAAAGCATTCCGATTAACCCGGATGCATAATTTGGCTAACCTTGTGAAGGTAAGTAAGATGTGTGCTTTGTATTGTTGCCTTGAATTGTGTAATGAATTGTATAGCATGTATGTTGTATGAAAAGCATGTATGTATGAAATAAATGAACAGCATGTTTAGTGGACGTCAAATAGTCGGCGTGCCCTAGCTAGCACGCGGTATATGCGGAGTTTATACGCAGCGTTTGCTGAGCCCCTTGGGGCACCATTTTTACTACACGCAGGTACTCGTGAAGGATGAAGATGCTGAGGGCTTAGTTCCATTTCTTTATCTTCTTTTGATTGTAAACAATGAATTTTATGATGGGTGTACTAAGTAGTACATGGCTGTAACTTTTGATTAGCCGGTGTACCATGGGGTACACCTTTTTGGATATTGATGGAAGAGAATTGGTATAGATGAGTAATTGGTAGAAACTCATTCTTCTGGGAAGTGTGGTAAAGGATGTAATGTAATACTTTAAATACTCGGTGATCCAAGAATGTAAGTAGGTTATTTTGTATTCAGTATGCATTATATTAGTAGCTCGGTACACTATGTTCATCAGACCGTGACTGTAAGTATTAGTAGCCTAGCTAGCCGTATGGGCGGTTAGCGGCATTGTTTCACCCGCCGTAGTAAGTATGTGATAATTCCGCTGCGAACTCGTAGGATTAATAGGATGATTAGACGGTAAGCATAGGATTAGCGGTTGGGGTGTTACACCAGCTACCTTCTGTTCCATGCGAGGACCCATCTCCGATGCGCAAGGCATGAAGCAGACCAGCCAGCTGCTACTTCCCATAAGGTAGGCTTCAGCTTCCCTTTCCATTTCGCTTCTGTTCAATACTGGTTGCATCTACTGTCAATATTACTACCTCTACAACCTCCGCATAAATCTATCTGGGGATCTAGCCCTGGAGAGTGCATCAACTCCACGAGCAACAAGCCACCACCGCTTCAAAGAAGAACAAAACTTAACAAGGTAAACCTCGACCGATTCCCACACCATTGTTTCATCTGTTTTGTGTGTGCGATCAGACTGAGCTTACACACTGCCCTCTTATTTATTACCCACAATAATCCTAGCTGATCTGGAACTCTTGTTCTTTCCTGTCTCCCTTCACGAAATAGATCAGTGGGTAGGACTCAGCTTGGCGAACAAGACCAAACACACTCTCCTTGTTGTGCCATTATCAGTAGAAGGAAAAAAACAAGGTAAGGATCGTACCTATCTCAGATAGATCCAACCCATGCCCTTTTCTCTGAGTTATCACAGTGTAACCTCTGGATAACTTTCCTCAGTAGTCGTCAAGTGACCACGGTGCTGGAAGTCCCATTGTGCCAGGGATTCACCAGGGAGAACCGGCTTCAATCCTGAAGGAAAGGAAGGAAAATCTTAAGGTAGTAAATCTCTGAACTAACAAGAGCTTTTACCTGCGTGATGTTTTGAGGAATAAACACTGTGTAAGGTACTAGTGGGTTCTGTTGCAAAGTGTAACAAATGTGCCTACTTATAAAAGCTAAGCAACAAGTAAACTAGCTCAAATAATCTCTGTAAGTACCGGCTAAAGAAACTAACACAGAAAACAGGTGCAGATTCTGCAAGTTTCCCTATCTGTATAAATTAGTTCAGGAGTAAAGTAAAGGTAATAAGTCGGTGCAAGAACTTAACACCTTGCTAATCCACTTAACTAAGCTTGTAGGTATTTTGGGAAGAAAGAAAAAACAAACCGGTTAGTCAACTGTGAATAAGCAGATAAGCGAACTTATCAGTTTTAGAGTTCAGTTCTGTCATTCTGACCTTCCTGTATAACAACGTTTCAAGAGCTTAAACAGTGTGGTGGTGAATCTGTTTTAATGATCAAAACTGTACTAAGGTGCTTAACTGAGTAGCTGAGCAACCTAGGGAAAACCCAAAACCAGAAACGTGAACAAACTGTGGGACACAAGGGGGATATCAGTTTATGTTTCTTCTTCTTTGTTTCAGTTTTTCAGTTTTTATTTTTCAGCTCAGAGTAAGTAACTTCAGAGGCATAGACTTCGATGTCTGAATTTGTCTAGGGATGTAAAACGATACTAGGACTCTTAACTGGGAAGCTAAACAAAATGGGAAGTAGGAACCAGAGCAAGAAATAAAACAGTAAGACAGATGCGTAAACAGAAGAAAACTGTGGGGAAGGAAATGCAGCAGTTCACATCCTCTGGGTTCTGTCTTTCTCTTAGTTTTACAGATTTGGAGTAAAAGGACTTTAGAGGTGCATACCATGTTATCTTAGGTCTGTTCTTGAAGTAAAGTTGGGGTGAGACACTTAACTGAGTAAGAAAGTAACTTGGGAGAACAGTGAACAGATGAGTGAACAATAAAGAATATCAGTTTAGGTGTTGCTCCAGTTTTATCATCTTTGGCCAGTTTCTGTTTTTAGATGTGCCCGTGATATACCAAGGGTGTGCTGGGATTCAAGTCTTTAATAAGACACTTAATTGCTTAAGCAAGCATAAAGGAAAAAGAAGAAATGTGAGTTTAACAAAGAAAACTGAAAGAAGAACGATAGATGAAGACATGCATTAGTTCAAGCTTCTGTTTTTTTTTCAGACACCTCCTTGACCGTGTAAAGAGTTGTTGAAGTGCTGTTCTATATGAGTTAGACTAGGTTGGAGTTTAAAAATCACATGAAGACATAAAACAATATAAGATAACAGATTGACTTCAGATCTGCAATCCTCTTGGTTCTGCCCAGTCTCGGTATTAAACCATACAGTATCAGTTTCATTTCTGAAACTATGGTGTTCTATGTATATTAACTTCTCAGGGCTTGGAACCTTGAATAACGCAAAGTTAAATGACAGGGAAATATAGGCTTAAGACAGAAACTAAATTCATAGGCAAGCCTAACCAGAGAAGCCCAGTTCCACTTCATTGTTTTTTTCTTCCTTCATCAGTTTCTGATTTCAGAGGGCTAGTTGCCATCGGTGATGTAGCAGATTGTCTTGAATCTGCCTTGGGGGTTGAAACCTAGATTAAATACTTAACGGACTGGGTAAGAAGATTGGGGGGAGAATCGAAATATCAATTCATGAGTAAAGAAAAGAGAAGGTGGAAGAGACAGCAGGTAGTATGTTTCAGGTTCGGTTTTATTTAGTTTTCTGTACAGTGGAGTTATAGTGTTGTTTTGTGGTTCAAACTATACTAAAACACACAACTAAGTAACTACAGCAAGTTGGTGTGAAATGATAGTCAGTCTGTAAACAAAGAGCATAAGTAGAAGGAGATGTGTCAGTTTCTGTTTCTGTTTCAGATTGATCTAGTTTCTGTTTTCAGTTTTCTGTTTGTTGTGATCTATGTCATTTTGGTTCTGTGAGAACTTAAAAACTACCACACCCTAAACTACTTGAGTTGGTAATGAGGGAGAGTTGAAAGCCAACCCATAAATCAACAACAGGAAAAGAAAACAGAAGAGAAGGGGGTAGCAGTTTCAGATTTTCTGTTGCATCTCTAATTCCAGTGTACACACGTTTCTGTAGCATTAGTGAAGTTGCTTTAGGATTATTCTTGAGTCTAAAACCTCGACAAACATTTAACTAAATGGCTAAAGAGCTAGGAGGAGTATAGCTCAGTTTAAGAAGCAGACAGAGAGAACCATAAGAGCATACATCGATTTTTGTTCTAGTTGCAGTTTCAGAAACCTTGTTTCTGTACAACTATGTTGCAGAGTGTCTAAGGGGATTGCATTGAGTGCTCAAGGGATTAAAATCTTGCTAATTCACTTAACTAAAGTGTAGCATCCTGAAAGAAAACAGAAAAGAAAAGCTGTAAGTTAACTGTCAAAACAGAAAAGGAATAACTTATCAAACTTAATGCATCAGTTTCCAATTGTTTCAGAAATGAATGGCTTGCTGTATGAACCTGTTACAGAAGGTACTGAGGGTGGAATTGAGTTATAAATGAACCTAAGATACTCCTAGGAGAGTGAACTAGGCTGGTGCTTCCATTGGAAGTTTAAGGAGCAACCGGAATAACCTAAACAGAAACAATGAAGTAGTGGTACACCTAGATTCGCCTCTGAAATTTAGATCGATTGTTCTCACTGTATAAGTAAGCTCATAGTGGAGGTAAAGTTGTGATACATTCCTAAATCTGTTAATCTGTAGTAGAAATGGTGGGATGGTGAGTTTGAGATGTGAAAGGAAATTAGATGTACATATATATATATATATGTAACCGATAGTTAAACAAGTGTGAAAAGACCTTGGGTTATATTTTACCACATGGTTTTTGGTGTTATAAAGTTAAATACCTACAATATATTATAAGTTATGTGGTAGTTTTGTGAGTGATGGAAGTATATAATAAAGGAGCTCAAATGTGGCACATGTGTATATTATTTTCGATACATTCCTAAGTTGCCAAGCCACATGTAATAAAGTCTAGTGACACATAAAATATCGTACCGTATAACATTATAGAACAAATGTAACTCAAATAATATTATGTGGCTAAGGATATAGTTATTCAAACTGTTATGCTAAATGCATACATACAAGATAAACACGTACCAAGAAATAAAGTTATACACTATAGTTATAACGACATAAAATACCAAGGTCAGTATAAGACTTTGGTTTGATAAATAAACCCTAGTGAAGTACCACAAGTGTATAACGTAAGGTTCATACTCTAATGTAAACCAAGAATTAACTCACACAATGAGTAAGGGGTTTATAAAATATTAATAAAGATACTTTAACTAGTAACAAATGTTAAGTCTGGGGACATAGTACTGGGATTTCAAACGTTATTCGGAAATACCGAATTGTGCTGTCATATGGATTGACGCTTAGTATTCCTCGTATTACTAGATTGCATTCCCGACGTACGCGCTCGAAAGCTCTAGTGGTCTGCACTGCACGAATCTAGTCAACGGTGTACGGTATGTAAAGGGATTTGATCCGGGTTGTCCTGAGGAATTCCTTGGGCTCGGATTTGTTTGATAAATAACTTGTGTGAATGTATGTATGTGATTTATGTGTGTGATGTGTAGTTATGTTTACTGCATTAATTATCTATGCACGAACGTCCTACGGGACTAACACTACGTCGACTATAGATCGACTTATACAAAACTACATATGCGAAATGTGTGATTGTGACCACTGTTGCTTGACCTAATACGCTAAGTAATACAAGTATGTAGTTATAACCTAAGTAAAACACTTAGGAACGGGACACGACAACGTCGGTCTCTAGAGCTTTGACTCAAACGTGAATACTACCTAGAATAATTCTAGGCATGCGTAAGACCCAGTGGGCAGCCAACAAATTAAGTGATGTTCTCTATAACTAAAACTGTAACTGACTATCTAACTAACAAAGTTAACAGTGGAGTGCGAATGAATGTGATGATGTACCTTAATCCAGACAGTCACTGGCTGCTGGTCGCGCGTAGAGATCTCTTGGGTTATCCCGTATCGGGTTTACCCTAGTTAATCCTGATCGAGCCTAGATAGATCGTCAGGCGGAGTGTGCTACCGTTGGCACCAGGCCCTTGGCCACCTAAATGGACGCCTTTACAAAGGCAAAGTGAATAAGTCCCAGAGTCTTCGGATGATCAGGGCAGTGAGCACCTTTGTGTGTACGTGGGACTACTGTCCAAGTGAGTATATTTCGGGTTGTCCTAACTGACGCCCGACTGTGCTAACTAAAACAAATGATATGTGAAGGCCCGGAGGGCCGAGTGACGTATTACGTGATGATGTTAACATACGATGAATGAGTTCTCAATGCTATTGTATTGTATGATGTATGACAATACTGTGTATATTCATATATGACTGATTGGATTGGTTGAATGATTATATAATCATGCATGCTGTTACAGTATCTATTATATCTGTAAAATGGTAAAGCATGAAATCAATCTAATATCAAGACGATTAAAAAAATGACAAGTGACCAATAGGGTCCAGATCCGGCATACTCAGCGTCTATCGCTGAGACTACACTTATTGTGCAGGTTGCTGAACACGTCGAAGCCGAAGTGCGGGGCTGGGTAGTTAGGACGATGTTGATTTTGGATTTACCGTTCATACCTCGTTATGTATTAAGTGATTCCACTGGGAATGGGTTGTAAGACTTGGATTATGTTTAGATGCTCACAGTAGTTGTGCTTTGATACTTAGATAGACATGTAGGTGGTATCTTGTTGTCACCGCGGATTGTATTTTTGTTTTTTGTTAAGATGTTGTACTACTACATCACTCGTATGGGCGAGTGGTGGCAAGTAACACCCATGTGAGTTCTATTACTGTAATTCCTTCCGCTGTGAGACGCCTTTATTTCCTGTTCACGTGAGCGACTATTACGTATTTGTTATGAGGGGTGTTACAGGGTCGGTATCTAAATCAGATCCGGCTTCCGCTTGAGACTTGTCTTCGGACTTGTTGCCTAGAGTCGATGTTCGACTCAACCACCTTGGATTACGGTCCATGGTAGGAGGCAAGATTAAGATGGTGCGGTGGGATCACCTAAATCCCAAAATTAAGATAAGTTGTTTATTTAACCAATGGAGTTAATAGCTCATTGGCTAGGGTTACTTTTGACCCGAGAAAGATAAACATTGAAATAAGATACAACCAATTCTACTTAAAGAACGGTTGGTATATTGAGACTGATATAAGGATTAAGATTGAGGTAAGGTAAGAATGGACTGAGATTAAGAGGAATCATAACTTAAGGAGTTAAAAGGTTAACTCGCATACTAAGGGAACACTTTTAAGTCGTTCATTGTGTTCGAACGCTGATTGTTCTTATGTGGTTTGATGTTTATTGCACTTCTTATTTATGTTGTGTATTTAATCAACCGCATGCTATCGACAAGTAGTCGTCGTAGCCCCGTTATCTTGGGGGCTATAAGAGAATCGTACCAGCAAAGGTGCTGACCCCCTCGGGGGCAACTGTTTATGAAATCCCCCTAAATTAATTTAAATTAATTTAGGGGATTTCTTTTATTAAACCTTTAATAATACTATTAAGTATTAAATTATTATATGGAATTATGAATATTAAATTATTATATGGAATTATGAATATTAAATTATTATATGGAATTATGAATATTAAATTATTATATGGGGTTGTGAAATGTATTTAGGGGTTTTCTCCTAATTATTATATATTATTATATAGTATTATGAATTTAATAATAAGATTTATAAGTCAATAAATCTTGGGAAAATTATTAAACACTCCATATATATTATAAAGATTTTGGGAAGTGTTGGAACATTGTTTTGAGATATGAAAGTCAATATAAAATTCTAGAAACCTTAAAGCTTATTAAGCCTTGCTAGGGTTGACTTTTTGAGAATGGTCAAACCAGGCCATGAAACCTATACCAATAAATAGGTTATGGAAAACCATGAAGATCGATAAAAAGAACGTCAAAAACGGATCATCCTAGCCAAAGTTATGCTAGTTTGAAGTTTAGAGCCAAAATTTCATAAGTGCCACGTGTCAGCCTCTCGTGCGTCCCAACACTTAGCAGATTTTTACCTCCTTGATTTTCTCCAGCAAACAACCGTTTTTGACCTAACTTGTGACGGCCATATCTCTCTCATTACTTCGAATTTTCCAGTGCCGTCTTCACCACTCTCTTCTCCTTAATTCCCTCTTTACATTCATAGCTCATACAAGCCCTAACTCCATCCACATCAACGGGAAAGTCGTTCTCAAGTTGGCACCTTTCTCAGTCGTAACCCAGATTCCAGTTATACTTCGATTTCAGGTAAAGTTCGTCATGCCATAACTTCCTCGTCTTTCAACCAAATTTCGATTTCTTTAGCTCGTTGTGTAGATCTCTAATCCGTCTACAATTCTTATGTTTATGCCCAAGCCTGAATCATAACCGTTTGGAAGTTATAGTCGCTCAAAGTTTCGGATTTTCCAGCACATAAAATCATACCGAAACAGAGAGGTAAACTCGTAACTTTCGGGTCAATTTTCTTTCTGTATAATGCGTGTTAGGATTAGTTCTAGTTATCAATGTGTAGATCTAAGTGTCATCTTTCTAATGAGCCCAAAATCAAAACCTAACTCGATCTGTGCAATAACTTATAGATCCTCGAAGTGTGCTTCCCGAACTGGTCGGAAGTTCGAATTTTTCCAGAAACCCGATCTCGAAATCACTTCGATTCGAGCAATTCCGGTGAGCTTTCTTCAATTCCTCCGATTATGCTAACCGGTTTTACAATTCCGACCTAACCCATGTTTCAATTGTGTCAATTACGTACTATATTAAGAGAATTTGATAGATTTGTATTCGAAATCAACCCTGGAACCGATATGAACCCTAACCTTCGAATTGAATTCGAAACTCGACGATTACTGCATGATAATTGGGGAAACTAGCATCATTGGAACCGAAATTGTATTACGAATCCATAGAAACAAGAATCGTTGAATTTCGTTCTGTAGATCGAGAGCTATAGGCGAATTAGTACTCGGTTTCGATTTTGAACCCTCTGAAGAACTCGCGCAGCAGGAGCCGTTCGATCTCAGTTAATAGAGATGGACGGCCACGATTAAAACACACGATTTTAAGTGTATAAGTTTTTATATTGTTTCCAGGAATAAACCCTAACTTGTTTAATTAATTTAAGTGCCTTCCCGAATGTATTTTGACTTGAAATTTTAAACATAGATTCCTTATTTTGTAGTTTATTTTTATGTAAATTATTATGGATTTGGAGTTTTTAAACATAAGTTATGATTTTTACAAGTTACGGCGTTTCTGGAATTATCTGGCTAAATTAAAAAGATATTTTTATGAAATAAAAATTTTATAATATGTCTAAAATGTTATAGTTACTGTATATTAAATTTGGGAATTTTTGGGCAATGGTAAAGGGTTTTTAAAATTGTGTTTATGAGTTTTTCATAAGAATAACCTATAATATAAGGTTTTTAATGTAATCAAAAATTAAAGTATGGTTTGTTAATTAACTTTTAAGCTGGGGAAAATAAAGGGAACTAAATTAACATTTTATAACAGTAAGTTTATAAATGTTTTTGTATTAGTTTTTAAGAGCAATGAAATTATTTACATATATGTATATTTACTTACTTAAGTAGGAACTTATATAAATTAAGGAATTTAATTATCCTGCATTTTATTTACTATATTATATGGGAGTTAACATTTTAAATAAACTAAGGAACAAATATATATTTATATTATTTTTACGCATTTATAAAAGGGAATTAAGAAGTAACTTATAGTGAATCAAGGAATTTAACTAAACTACATTTTATTTGTTATATATAATATGGAAGCTAATATGTGTAACTAAAACTAAGGGAAATACTTTATTTTATAAACCATAAATAAGTTTTGGATATGTCTACAAGATATTAGGTATAATTAAATACAATAGAATTTCTTAAAGAGTGTTCTGGATAAATCTTAATATATGTAGGTATATGTATATATATATATATATATATATATATATATAAATACAATAAGAATAGATAAAGGAAATAACATTCCTTGTGAGAAATATAATAGGAAGGATATATATATATATACGATAAATAAATAAATAAAAGAAATAAAATACCTTATAGAAAATATAATATGCAGGAATTAATGAGTTAAAATAAAACCTCTACATAATACTAATAATAGAATACTATATGAGGTGGTATTAATTTATGGTTATGAATTGAGTTTTTAGTTACCCTTGAATTTCTAAGATTTATATAAACAGTATTAAAATACATGTATATATTTAGTCAATGTCCTCAATGTAAACCTATAATTGGGTTAAGAAATTAATAAGTTGAAATTTAGGAAAATTTGTAATTAGTTTACATAAATGTTACACAAATAGATCTTGATAATAAAAATGAAAAATACTTTTACATTTAATGTTCATATTCTATAAACAATAATAAAGTATGAGTTACTTTTACATCTAAATGTGAAGGATAAATAAGTCTAGATTTAATCATTTCTTAATATTTATAGTATTGAGTATAACTTAATATTTTGAGACAAAATCATTAAAAGGTTATGGTATAAGACTATATTAAACTATGATTAGGAAATTACTCTAAATAATAATCCTTAAGTTTCTTAGAATTAGTTAGCCATATAAATACATTTATTACTAATATTCAAGATGTGAGTTTATAATAAGTGTTGTACATAATAGTTAAAGATTTACTAAAAGGTTTATAAATAGAAATTTGATACATAAACCATTGAACCTTTATTTAGAGGAACTAAGTTACATAAGGGGCTATAAGGATTTACCTTTTGACACGGGGAATATTAATGTGTCATTTGAATATATGGTATGGGGATTTTTCATAATAGATTAAATAATTAACAATTTCACTTACGAACCAGAATATAATTCTTTGATAATTCTACTTTATGTAGATATATTGTCCATCCTGAATACAATAAAGGAAATTAATTTATTAGGTTATTCCTTTGAAACCTTAGGTTTTGTAAAACAATTTAAAACGTATTTAAGGCTTAAGTTTATTGAAGTTTAGTACAAAGGATTATACATAGTTTATAGAGAGTATGTGTGTAAAAAAATAAAACATTTAGGGGAATAAAGGTATTAAGCTTAAGGGTGATATTGAGATTCTAAGACTAACTGAGTATATAAATACACTTAAGATATAAAGGTATTAATGTGAGAACTACGGTTAAGTATAGTATGGATAAGAGTGAGGAATCTATTTAAGTTTGACTTAGGGCATAAGTTGTTGATGATAGATTACCTTTAATATTCTTCAGAGTACTGTTGATTGTTTACGCAAGTTGTCTAGAGCTGCTACAGCGTTATCCAGGTACGATTTCTCGTACTCAGCTTGTTGTGTTTTGGCCTTTAAGGAATGTTTTGTACGATTTCTCGTACTCAGCTTGACGTGTTTTGGACTTTATGGAATGTTTTGTACGATTTCTCGTACTACGATATTTTTGCTGGTTGACTTGTGGAATGTTTTGGAAACGCTAACTGACTTTAAGAGGAACTTCTAAAAATAAGAAATGGTTGTGTGACTGACTCAGCTTGTGTGACTAACTGAGCCTTGGATGTGGAACTCACTTGGGTATTGGTTTCTTCTACTTGGTTGCCCGTTAGACATTGGCTGCTTAGGGTTTACGCTTCTGCACTCTGTAGGACTGAGTGTTTTGGTATTGCTCTGGGTAGTTGGTGATTTAGCGGGATTTTTGGAAAAGGTCAATCTTGGAAATCTTTCTTTCGACGTGCGCGCGTCTTTAATGTAAACAGTAGGGGGCTGTATATCCCTCGCCCATAGGGGCATTGATATTAAACAGTAAAGGGCTGTATATCCCTTGTCCCGAGAGGACGTAGTTAACAGTAAGGGGCTGTATATCCCCTGTCCTTAATGGACGTTCTTGGCGGTGGGGGCCATCTCTCCCAGTTGGTTTCATTCCATTCTTGAGTTGCTGGTTTTGGTTTTCTCTCATTCATTCCTAGTCCTCGTGACTACATGGGTCTTTCTACTCCAAACTTGGAAATGGATCTAACATAAGTAATGATTGTTCACTAACTCTTGGTGTGGTGTTATTTACTAACTTTACTCTTCTGTTATTTGTCTCCTTTGAAATGTTATGTTTGACTTGGTATTTTAAAAGGGTGTTTTGTTTCGCTATTTTGTTTAAGTGTTGTTTTCAAGTTATTGTTCGTTCTCAAGTTATATTAAAGTTTTGTTTTAGAGAATAGTACCAGTTCCATTCCAGGGAACTGACTCACCCCTCCCGGGGTGGGCTGCTTGGTTTCATCTTGCAGGTACGAATTGATTTACAGGTGGCCACGAAGAGAATGAGCGTTTGGGATGGGACTAGGTTTTGTGGAGAGCGAATGTGTTTTATTATTATGTTTTGTTAAGTTTTCTCGAAGTTCAGACCGTAACTTAGTTAATTGTAAAGGTTGTAATTGGTGAGGTTGGTACCGGGGTGTTTGGAGCCCGATCTGTAGCACCTTTAGTTTATTTTCCGCTGTTGTTTTATTATTATAGGGGTGTTAGAAAGTGGTATCAGAGCGTAGTTACGCTCTGAACCCGAGAAAACAAGCCGAGTGAAATACTTAGAATATAGGTGCACTTAAAACTGGGGAATTGGGGTAGAATTGGGAAGTGAGGATTCCAGTAAGGCACGACTCCTAACCCTTCTTAGATTAGTGAATGATTCCTTTACACACTTTTCTTTTGTGAATGTCTGTTGAGTTTGATGTGTTGTTATACCGTTCCAACAATAAACTACAGAAATATATATATAAATATATATATATAAGATTGGAACATCCTATATTAAGTACGATAAGATTTTGGTTGAGATATCCAAATATTAAGCTATTTTTTCAAAAGCATACTTATGGAGAATTCATTGCCAAAAATGCAATCCTTTAAAGGCTAGTACATATGTTCTTAGAAATTTTAAAGAATACTTTTAAATTGAAAACAGTATACAAATAGAACTTTAAATAACTAAATTAGTATTGATATTATGTGGAAGTGCTTCAACTCCTTTAAAGTTTCTAAATAAATCTCAAGAATTGCTTGGAACAAATTGTTGCCTAAAGGTAATGTTTGGATAAATCTTAAGTCTAGAAAATTATTAAGTTAACCAACACTAGTAGCATACACCCGAACCCATAAAACACATTAAAACTCTATGTTAACTTTAGAAAGAAAACACATAAACCTAACACCCTACGGGAAGTGCCTGGTGCGACGAACTCCTAGGCTGAAAGTAGTGGGGGTGCACACCCACTTCTAGAAGTTTAGGGGCTAGACAAGCCTTGTCATCTAACCGTATATAATCTTCTACGCAGGTGATGGATTGTGTTGAACTTGAGGGGAAGTGGTGGTAAGACGTTACCATCATGAAATCTTGAGCTGGGCATATTTCATTACTAGCCACAATGAACAATCTTATATTTATATCTTAATATCCAGTATTAAATTCAAACAAGGAAAGGATTTATTGAGTAAATTTTTGGTGAAAAATACCTATATATGGAGGAAGGGAATTTAAAATTTGGGTACTTCAAGGTAGAACGTCTACCCCTTGTTGAATATAAAAACCATTAAAGGAAGTTACTTAAAGATTAAGTGAAGAGAAGAGTAACACTAAACTAAATATCATTGATCCTTAAATACTCGGAATATCGAGCATCTAGTGAATAATTGGGAGTTACTTAAAGATTTGGAAATCCTCATGTTTACTTGGAAGTTTAACATTATACAGGTATAAATTTTTAAAAGTCACACTAACAGCGATATTTACTAAAAGCCACCATTGTCTAAGAGAGTACTAAGATTTAATAATTAGAAGAACACTTACATAGAACAAACCCGAAGGAAAATAATCACCAAGAGTGAGTGAGTTTTCATTAGACTAGTTCATTTGATTTAAAATTTTATATAGAGTCCCTATCTTGGAAAAAATAAATTTTAAGATAAAGAAATCAGACTTTGGAGCTACATTATAATTGATAAGAACTTCCTTAGATTCTCCCTTGGGTGAGATTATGTAAATATATAATAAGTAAATTTTATAAAGTAAACACTGAATGAATCATCTACAATACGATAATTAATTATCAAAACAATTGAAACTTGAAAGTCACAGAAAATATTCAGCTTATAAAGTTTTAACATATGGTTGACTAATAAACCCTTGAAGATGATTTTGGAAGATTATTAAGGATCATTAAATGATCTGAAATATTATTATAAACTACTCAAATACGTTACACCTGGTTTATAGCTTGATAATATAATTGATATGATAAATGATCACATATGGACATATAATTCGTATCCGTCATTAAATGAATGGATAATAATCATAAGATAAAATTTTATAACCACCAAGGAAATACAAATACATAACAATCAAGAGATACAGATATATATAACGATCATAGATATAATCAACGGTACAGTAAAATTCAACAAAGCTGGTTAATAAGTTGTTGAATTCTTTGAATGTGCCATTAGTAGCGGTACGAGGGCGTACCTTAGCTCTTTTAAGGGGGATATGCTGGCATACTCCTCCTTCGTTATCTCATCCGGATTATGCCGCGTTTCGTTATTAGCAAAGGGAGAACAGTATTAGCAGAATGAGGGGTGTTTGTATGTGACTTTTGTTTTTCGTCATGCTATATCTTGGTATATCCTGATTCAGTTCGATTTTGAGTAATCTTGAGTGGAATGTTGTTACGGAAGTGGATGGAAATAAAGGATTGGTTGGGTATGGAATTTCATTGGAATTTTTATTGTCTCAGCACACCCGAAGCGGTGTGAGTGGTTATTAGTTGATTTTTAAACTTCGAGGCGAAGTTTCTTTTAAGGGGGATATGCTGAAATACCCCTAAATTAATTTAAATTAATTTAGGGGATTTCTTTTATTAAACCTTTAATAATACTATTAAGTATTAAATTATTATATGGAATTATGAATATTAAATTATTATATGGAATTATGAATATTAAATTATTATATGGAATTATGAATATTAAATTATATGGGGTTGTGAAATGTATTTAGGGGTTTTCTCCTAATTATATACATTATTATATAGTATTATGAATTTAATAATAAGATTTATAAGTCAATAAATCTTGGGAAAATTATTAAACACTCCATATATATTATAAAGATTTTGGGAAGTGTTGGAACATTGTTTTGAGATATGAAAGTCAATATAAAATTCTAGAAACCTTAAAGCTTATTAAGCCTTGCTAGGGTTGACTTTTTGAGAATGGTCAAACCAGGCCATGAAACCTATATCAATAAATAGGTTATGGAAAACCATGAAGATCGATAAAAAGAACGTCAAAAACGGATCATCCTAGCCAAAGTTATGCTAGTTTGAAGTTTAGAGCCAAAATTTCATAAGTGCCACGTGTCAGCCTCTCGTGCGTCCCAACACTTAGCAGATTTTTACCTCCTTGATTTTCTCCAGCAAACAACCGTTTTTGACCTAACTTGTGACGGCCATATCTCTCTCATTACTTCGAATTTTCCAGTGCCGTCTTCACCACTCTCTTCTCCTTAATTCCCTCTTTACATTCATAGCTCATACAAGCCCTAACTCCATCCACATCAACGGGAAAGTCGTTCTCAAGTTGGCACCTTTCTCAGTCGTAACCCAGATTCCAGTTATACTTCGATTTCAGGTAAAGTTCGTCATGCCATAACTTCCTCGTCTTTCAACCAAATTTCGATTTCTTTAGCTCGTTGTGTAGATCTCTAATCCGTCTACAATTCTTATGTTTATGCCCAAGCCTGAATCATAACCGTTTGGAAGTTATAGTCGCTCAAAGTTTCGGATTTTCCAGCACATAAAATCATACCGAAACAGAGAGGTAAACTCGTAACTTTCGGGTCAATTTTCTTTCTGTATAATGCGTGTTAGGATTAGTTCTAGTTATCAATGTGTAGATCTAAGTGTCATCTTTCTAATGAGCCCAAAATCAAAACCTAACTCGATCTGTGCAATAACTTATAGATCCTCGAAGTGTGCTTCCCGAACTGGTCGGAAGTTCGAATTTTTCCAGAAACCCGATCTCGAAATCACTTCGATTCGAGCAATTCCGGTGAGCTTTCTTCAATTCCTCCGATTATGCTAACCGGTTTTACAATTCCGACCTAACCCATGTTTCAATTGTGTCAATTACGTACTATATTAAGAGAATTTGATAGATTTGTATTCGAAATCAACCCTGGAACCGATATGAACCCTAACCTTCGAATTGAATTCGAAACTCGACGATTACTGCATGATAATTGGGGAAACTAGCATCATTGGAACCGAAATTGTATTACGAATCCATAGAAACAAGAATCGTTGAATTTCGTTCTGTAGATCGAGAGCTATAGGCGAATTAGTACTCGGTTTCGATTTTGAACCCTCTGAAGAACTCGCGCAGCAGGAGCCGTTCGATCTCAGTTAATAGAGATGGACGGCCACGATTAAAACACACGATTTTAAGTGTATAAGTTTTTATATTGTTTCCAGGAATAAACCCTAACTTGTTTAATTAATTTAAGTGCCTTCCCGAATGTATTTTGACTTGAAATTTTAAACATAGATTCCTTATTTTGTGTAGTTTATTTTTATGTAAATTATTATGGATTTGGAGTTTTTAAACATAAGTTATGATTTTTACAAGTTACGGCGTTTCTGGAATTATCTGGCTAAATTAAAAAGATATTTTTATGAAATAAAAATTTTATAATATGTCTAAAATGTTATAGTTACTGTATATTAAATTTGGGAATTTTTGGGCAATGGTAAAGGGTTTTTAAAATTGTGTTTATGAGTTTTTCATAAGAATAACCTATAATATAAGGTTTTTAATGTAATCAAAAATTAAAGTATGGTTTGTTAATTAACTTTTAAGCTGGGGAAAATAAAGGGAACTAAATTAACATTTTATAACAGTAAGTTTATAAATGTTTTTGTATTAGTTTTTAAGAGCAATGAAATTATTTACATATATGTATATTTACTTACTTAAGTAGGAACTTATATAAATTAAGGAATTTAATTATCCTGCATTTTATTTACTATATTATATGGGAGTTAACATTTTAAATAAACTAAGGAACAAATATATATTTATATTATTTTTACGCATTTATAAAAGGGAATTAAGAAGTAACTTATAGTGAATCAAGGAATTTAACTAAACTACATTTTATTTGTTATATATAATATGGAAGCTAATATGTGTAACTAAAACTAAGGGAAATACTTTATTTTATAAACCATAAATAAGTTTTGGATATGTCTACAAGATATTAGGTATAATTAAATACAATAGAATTTCTTAAAGAGTGTTCTGGATAAATCTTAATATATGTAGGTATATGTATATATATATATATATATATATATATATATATATATATATAATAAGAATAGATAAAGGAAATAACATTCCTTGTGAGAAATATAATAGGAAGGATATATATATATATACGATAAATAAATAAATAAAAGAAATAAAATACCTTATAGAAAATATAATATGCAGGAATTAATGAGTTAAAATAAAACCTCTACATAATACTAATAATAGAATACTATATGAGGTGGTATTAATTTATGGTTATGAATTGAGTTTTTAGTTACCCTTGAATTTCTAAGATTTATATAAACAGTATTAAAATACATGTATATATTTAGTCAATGTCCTCAATGTAAACCTATAATTGGGTTAAGAAATTAATAAGTTGAAATTTAGGAAAATTTGTAATTAGTTTACATAAAGTGTTACACAAATAGATCTTGATAATAAAATGAATGAAATACTTTTACATTTAAATGTTCATATTATATAAACAATAATAAAGTAAATGAGTTACTTTTACATCTAAATGTGAAGAGGATAAATAAGTCTAGATTTAATCATTTCTTAATATTTATAGTATTGAGTAATAACTTAATATTTTGAGACAAAATCATTAAAAGGGGTTATGGTATAAGACTATATTAAACTATGATTAGGAAATTACTCTAAATAATAATCCTTAAGTTTCTTAGAATTAGTTAGCCATATAAAATACATTTATTACTAATATTCAAGATGTGAGTTTATAAATAAGTGTTGTACATAATAGTTAAAGATTTACTAAAAGGTTTATAAATAGAAATTTGATACATAAACCATTGAACCTTTATTTAGAGGAACTAAGTTACATAAGGGGCTATAAGGATTTACCTTTTGACACGGGGAATATTAATGTGTCATTTGAATATATGGTATGGGGATTTTTCATAATAGATTAAATAATTAACAATTTCACTTACGAACCAGAATATAATTCTTTGATAAATTCTACTTTATGTAGATATATTGTCCATCCTGAATACAATAAAGGAAATTAATTTATTAGGTTATTCCTTTGAAACCTTAGGTTTTGTAAAACAATTTAAAACGTATTTAAGGCTTAAGTTTATTGAAGTTTAGTACAAAAGGATTATACATAGTTTATAGAGAGTATGTGTGTAAAAAAATAAAACATTTAGGGGAATAAAGGTATTAAGCTTAAGGGTGATTATTGAGATTCTAAGACTAACTGAGTAATATAAATACACTTAAGATATAAAGGTATTAATGTGAGAACTACGGTTAAGTATTAGTAGTGGATAAGAGAGGAATCTATTTAAGTTTGACTTAGGGCATAAGTTGTTGATGATAGATTACCTTTAATATTCTTCAGAGTACTGTTGATTGTTTACGCAAGTTGTCTAGAGCTGCTACAGCGTTACCCAGGTACGATTTCTCGTACTCAGCTTGTTGTGTTTTGGCCTTTATGGAATGTTTTGTACGATTTCTCGTACTCAGCTTGACGTGTTTTGGACTTTATGGAATGTTTTGTACGATTTCTCGTACTATGATATTTTTGCTGGTTGACTTGTGGAATGTTTTGGAAACGCTAACTGACTTTAAGAGGAACTTCTAAAAATAAGAAATGGTTGTGTGACTGACTCAGCTTGTGTGACTAACTGAGCCTTGGATGTGGAACTCACTTGGGTATTGGTTTCTTCTACTTGGTTGCCCGTTAGACATTGGCTGCTTAGGGTTTACGCTTCTGCACTCTGTAGGACTGAGTGTTTTGGTATTGCTCTGGGTAGTTGGTGATCTAGCGGGATTTTTGGAAAAGGTCAATCTTGGAAATCTTTCTTTCGACGTGCGCACGTCTTTAATGTAAACAGTAGGGGGCTGTATATCCCTCGCCCATAGGGGCATTGATATTAAACAGTAAAGGGCTGTATATCCCTTGTCCCGAGAGGACGTAGTTAACAGTAAGGGGCTGTATATCCCCTGTCCTTAATGGACGTTCTTGGCGGTGGGGGCCATCTCTCCCAGTTGGTTTCATTCCATTCTTGAGTTGCTGGTTTTGGTTTTCTCTCATTCATTCCTAGTCCTCGTGACTACATGGGTCTTTCTACTCCAACTTGGAAATGGATCTAACATAAGTAATGATTGTTCACTAACTCTTGGTGTGGTGTTATTTACTAACTTTACTCTTCTGTTATTTGTCTCCTTTGAAATGTTATGTTTGACTTGGTATTTTAAAAGGGTGTTTTGTTTCGCTATTTTGTTTAAGTGTTGTTTTCAAGTTATTGTTCGTTCTCAAGTTATATTAAAGTTTTGTTTTAGAGAATAGTACCAGTTCCATTCCAGGGAACTGACTCACCCCTCCCGGGGTGGGCTGCTTGGTTTCATCTTGCAGGTACGAATTGATTTACAGGTGGCCACGAAGAGAATGAGCGTTTGGGATGGGACTAGGTTTTGTGGAGAGCGAATGTGTTTTATTATTATGTTTTGTTAAGTTTTCTCGAAGTTCAGACCGTAACTTAGTTAATTGTAAAGGTTGTAATTGGTGAGGTTGGTACCGGGTGTTTGGAGCCCGATGGTCTGTAGCACCTTTAGTTTATTTTCCGCTGTTGTTTTATTATTATAGGGTGTTACAGTTTAATTTTGCAGGTAACGCCCAGAAGACTCACCTCGAGAGAGTAGGAGTGGGTAGACTTAGGAGGGTTTTATTTTGAGTACGGGTTGTGTATGTGCACCCGTCTGTTAATATTCAAAATTGTGGTAAACTTGTTAGACTTGGAGAATACTATGAAACTCGGTTGGTATGGATTTTGGATGTACGGTTGTAAATATTTAAGTTCGGGGATTCTTGCGTTCCAGACCGTAGCAAGGTCCTGGCATATATTAAATTCCGCTGCGACGTTTGTGTATATGTTGTTAAGTTTGGGATAACCACGGTAGGATTAAGACGGGGTGTTACACGATTACCATAAAAAAATTAGATATTGGCATACTAACAGTTTTTTAGCACAAATTTACAATGAAAACCACACAATTTAAATCAAAACTAACAAAATTTTAGATATACTATTTTAATTTTTGGAATTAATGAGTTAGGGATTTGGGGACTTACCTGAGAGCAGAAAACGCGTGCAGTAGCCGCCAGAAACTTACCGGGGACGATGGGAGTGTTGGCTGGCCGGAAAAACGAGTCAGAATCCGCCAAAATCTGCTATGGGGCGCGCTGGTTCACTGTTGTCGTCGCTCTGGTTCGACAATGGTAGAACAGAAAAAGGAAGACGAAATGGCCGCGCTGCGCGTGTTATTTTACCTAAAGTTTTAGCGACGGATACGTCCGTCGCTAGTCCGTAGCTAAAACAAGCCAAAACGGCGTCGTTTGAGTAAGTAAAATCAAACGCGGGCGATAACGAATCTATTCCGTCGCCAATGTTTCCGTCACGAATCCGTCGCTATTCCGTAGCTAAATCCGTCGCTAAAACGCTGTTTTCTAGTAGTGTGGATTAATGTCCAAATCGCTAGGAAAGAACCCACCCAAAGAGAAGTTGGAATTTTCAGATAAAGGAATATTTTTAAATTCAATTTCTCGTCAAACCTGTTAAGAAATTAGTAGGATATTATTGAAAATTTAAAAATTCAAAATTCCAAAGCTATTATGCTCTAAATGTCATTCTTTATCATGTGTTAAAATTTCAAAGCATTTTTGAGTTGATTTGAGTCATTTTCGAATAGGAACCCTAAAACTTATGAAATTGCTCCTCGTGATGACCAAGTTGTCACCTATACCTCGAAGCGTGTTAATCAAACTGATATTCCGTGTCCTTTGACAAACTACCCTTTTTAGCGCTTGTATCTTAAGATACTCTTTTCTATAAAAAATTTGGATATAAGAGGGAGTATTGTACTATGGTTGTTAAAAAAATTCCAAGGAGAACTAATATAAATCAACTATGCATCCATTATCCTATGGTTAGCCATAAAAGATTAGAATCTAGCCGTATATATAACAGAAAGAAAGGAAAGAAGATAGATAAAGGTTGATGGCTAGTTGCAAAACTTTCGACTTTTCCCATTTGCCCTTCACAGAAGAAGCAATTTTCAACTTTATGCATGGATACCAGAAGAAATGAATAAATTAGAAAAGAAAAGGATGATCGATGCCTTTGCTTCTTTTCTCTTCAATATTGTTGGCCCCGACCCCCACTTATATCATTTGTTTATCTTTCTCTTGGGAAATCAAAATAATTAGCCTATCGTTTAATTAGATGACCTTTCTAGATAATGATAGATGGAACTAAACTAACTAACATCCGTGCATATTGTCTCCCTCCCAAGGACTTTCTAAAAAAGCTTCTCCTATCATCTATGCGCCATAATTGTTCAGTACAGGTTGTACCAAATCTTCCGAAAAAGAAAGAGGATAACCCTCTCGTTAATCTTAACCCTGCTCCCCATATCATATAGTAGTAAGTCGAGCAATAGTACATAAACAATGTGCTGATACGCAACCCACGTAAAGCGTTCTGCGTAGTATGCTCATATGATATTCCCTTTCTTCTTCTACCTCTCGCCAATCAATAACCCTCTTATACCTTTCCGTGTTGACTTCTTTTCTCACCTCCATTAATATCAAATAAAAACAAAGGAAAAGATGCTTCTTTCGTCTCTAATCAATGGCTTCTTCCATCGTCTCTGCTACTTACTCTTACTCTTTTCTTTCCTCCTTACAACCACCGCGTCTTCCTCCCCCTCCTCATTCATCTACGTCGGTTGCTCACCCGTAAAATACACACCAAACTCACCCTACTCATCAAAACTCAACTCCCTCTTAACTTCCCTCCTCACCTCCGCATCATCCTCATACTACAACAACTTCACAACCTCTACCCCCACCATCTACGCCCAATTCCAATGCCGCCCAGATCTCCCAAACTGCCCCACCTGCATCTCCACCGCAATCACCCAACTCACCACCATCCTCTGCACCAACTCTATCGCTGCCTCTATCCAGCTAGACGGCTGCTATCTCCGGTACGATAACACCACTTTCCTTGGAATTGAAGATAAGTCCGTTGTCGTGAGTAAATGCGCCCCGAATAGCGCTGCGGAGAGTTACGGTGACGTAGTGTCGGTGATGAATGGATTGATGGTGGTTAATGGTCAGAGAGAGAGGAGGTTTATTTTCGTGTGAGACAGTCGGGTGATGTTAGAGGTGTTGCGATGTGTGTTGGGGATTTGAATGTGAATCAATGTCAAGATTGTTTAAAGGAGGCTGTTCAGATGGTTAAGAATGTGTGGAATGGGAGTTGTGTATGGCGAATTTCTTTTGATGTTTTCTTGTGAAGTGTTATGCGAGGTTTTTTGTGTGGGGGGGCGTCGTGGTCTGGTCAAGGTAGTGGTAACGGCGGTGGTGAGTGGTTTTCTTTGAGTATAGTAGTAGTTTATTAGTTACCGCATGAATTTTACCTATCTCAAAATCGACGTTAACTTAAATATTTCTCATTTTAATATATACAGTAACAAATCGTATATATAGTTTTTCATTACAAACTTCTATTTATATCATCATCAGTTATGTGTTGACTAATTAGTTACTAGTAGTAGTAGCTTGCGTTTAGAAAAAGAGAGTAATTTCTGGGAATATTCCTGGAGGAAAATAATCTCTGGCCATAGATGATCGTCGAAACAAAAAAATGATTATTAATTAATGATATCAATAATTCAGGTTGTTGAGCTTTAAACATCATCAACATTGTGTAGTACTATATTTTGTTCATTTTACTATGCAGTTGTACAAGTACGTAAACTTAATCTGTTAACTAATATAATCGTGGAAGTCTCTCGATCGATAAACAAACATAACACATGCATCGATCTCTATCTCAATACGCGCTTACTATAATTATTATTATTATAGATTACACTAGACTAAAAAATCGTACACGCACAGCTTAAGTAAGATATGTTCTACGTCTAACTAAGAACTTTATTTTCGATAAAAAAAAAGAATTTATTTTTTTTTGATATATTCTTTAAATAATCAATCAATTAATAATAGCTCGCAGTGTAGACGCAAGTGATTGATATGGAGCAGCTAGCAAGCATGGAAGACTTCTATTCCAAATCCTCTTAATTTTCCATGTTTTTATGGTTGTATACATAGAGAACCCAATTCTGATTTACTTTTTAACTTGTCCATGCAGAATCGATTCGAGATAGCGAAACTCAAAGACACTAGCAATTCTTATCGGAATAATTGCTGCCGTCGCTCTGCTCGTCATTTTCCTGGCATTCTTGAGAAAATTGTGTGAAGGAAAAGGTAACTATACTACTTACTTTAAGTTATCCCCCTTCATATATATACATATATGTTAAACTTATTGTATTTACTAACATAAATAAAAATCAATTTTGTCTAACATACTTTCACTTTCCTACAAATTCATATCAATTTAGTTATCTTCAAAACTTGCGTAATCTTTTTTTGAATTGATGTTAATTACCTTCTATCAAGCTAATAATAACCTTATTATTATTAAATATCAATTACAAAATAATCTTTTAGCTTGTCTCGTTAAAAAGAAAATTCATTTTTTCATTTGAACTATAAAATCATCTTTCATATCAGCTTGAGTACGTACTCTAACCATAGATTCAATGACACCTCCAGCTCGGATGAAAAAGTACTTATGCAATGTTTATTGTTTCTTTGTTTTCCCTCACAGGTGGAAAGTAGCCAGTGTCTACCTCAATGAAATCCTCCTGATCACACGAGTTTTTTTTTAGTTATCTAATGGGCTATTGATTCTTTTCCTTTTCTTTAGTGGTTCGTGGCTACCTAGTCATTTATTTTTCTGATTTTTCCTTCTTTTTTGTTTCCCTTTTATATCCTTGGTAAATTTCCGTACATGTATTAATTGTATGCTTAAATTTAACGCTTTATGTGTAAAGTTGAATGGGACGATGTGTGGTTCCAAAACAGAAAAAAAAAAAACTACATTTTATAATGTATAGATGTAATATATTCCCTCTTGTTCAAAATAAATGTCATTTAATAGATGAATCTGGCCGAATTTAAATTTAGATGCATTTCTAAAACTTCATTTATTTTAAATATGAAGTATTAATTAGTGGCCGGCTGTTAAACGTCACTGTTAAAATAAAACAGAAAATAAATTATGATACCAGTGTTGGAATTGATGTAAACTATTAGATATAATTTTTAGAATAAATAGTTGAAAATTTATGGGACCAATAGTGAAATTGACGATAAAGCAACATTTGCCACAAACAAACTATCAAGAGACTGAGTCATCTTGGAGTGGAATTATAGCCTTTGTCCCAAATCGTGTATCCTCTGTGCTTAGGTAACCCTCAAAATTCAATTTGGAAAAAAATAAAGACACAAGATATAGGGGTCTTGTTGTGTAACATCTAGAAAAAAAAACTTCATACTATTATACAGAGACAACGTTCTTATATACCCTACCTTTGCTCTAATTCAATTCACTACTATTTGTTCAAGCCTGATTCCCGAAATTAAACACGTTTGGTCATTCGTTGTCCCCTTTTCCAATGGCAAGGAAGAGAGAGCTTTATTATGGCTAGGTTACATTTGTTGTCCCCTTCACATTGCACTTTAAACTTTATATTAAATATACTAAAATAGTAGTAGCTTATAGTTATACGACATGTTACTATGCATAAAATATTGGCCCACTTCCATCACCCGTTGCATATCCACTACATCCCAAATTGACCCCTCACCTGTTAACCATCATTCATCACTCGATCGATCTACTCGTCACCCGGGTGGATCAAGTGATAAACTTTTCTTTTAGATTTATATATTACTTGAAAATTTTATCATGGTCTGATTATAAATTTGTAGTATTTTTAGGTTATAGTGTAATTTATTTGAAACTTTCATGGGGTTGTACTCTAAATGAATGATGAATGAGAGTTGGTGATGAGTCACGTGATGGATCAAAAACATCACTTATATTCAACCCGACTCATCACCCGTTTTCACTAGTTAATTATTTAGCGTTTTCACTCGTTTATTCGAACACCGACTGATTATTGTCATCTTCCTTCATTATCGCTAAATGTGAGTTTTTATTACTTGTTCATAAAAACTATAAACCATAAAAATGAAAGATTTACTAGTATTGACTGTTTTTATACAAAACACTACAATTATAGTCTTAAATAAGTTTTCCTTCGTTTACAAACATAAAAGGTATTACTTAATACACATCACATATTGTAACTAATGCCTTGAATTTCAAAACACACCTGTAAGTTAACTTATTGTTCTTATGTGTCATATATCATAATCATATCATTGTTACTTTTACATTTACATATTTTACTTTATATATTTCTAGTTGTGCTTAAGAATAATGCATAACTTAGACAATTATACATTTTCTTTTTTTCCTCCTTCGGCGTAGGCCTCGCCGTTCCGCTCATAGCCCCTTTCTCCGCCCGCTTCCCCTGCATGCATGTCGTCTTTTAGCTGCAAATTCCCCTCGCTGCTCCGATCTCCTTAGTTATCATGTTCGCCCATAGAGATGAGTATATTATCTCTCAATGGGTTGGGAGATCTAAACTCTAAGCATTGGGTTATCCAGGTCATCCGTGATTAAGCCCCCAACTTCATATTCCTATCAGAAACCAAACTGATGCGAAGAGAAATGGATCGATTTGTTTCTAGACTATGCAATTACACTGGTTTTTGGTAGACTGTATGGGCCGTGTTGGAGGCCTTCTCTTCTCTGGCAATCGTCATTCTTGGTTTGTATCCAATCTTACTCTCTTCACCATATTGATTTCTGGGTGGACAAGGGCTTGGATTCAGGGTGGAAGGAGGGATCTATGGGTGGCCTTCGGTTGCGAATAGATGAAGAACATGGTCTATAATGTAGGATATTCAAGACCAATCTACATATCTGAAGCTAGTCTTTGGAACTTCAACAAAATTCTATTCAATTTCGAAACCAATGGTTGCAGAGTCCGCAGTAGATTGCACCTGCAAGCCTTCCAATCATGCCTAATCTCTCGTGGGCTCTAGAATCTAGGCTATGCTGGCGAAATCTATACTTTCACAAATCAGTAACGGGATAATTGGAACACCAAAAACAGTTACGCCGATCTGTCGCCTCCTCGCAATGGGTTAACGTCTTCCCTGATGCTCAAACCGTTCATCTAAGATGAGGACGCTCAGATCACAAGCCAATCAAGCTGCTTCTTAGGCCGCCAAATAGAGGAGGCCCAAAACTATTCAGGTTCAACAACTCCTAGGCTAATGACCCTGTATGCAAGTGCATCAGTAATATTTGGAAGGGAGAAATGAGCGGGTGGATTACATGGATAAGGTGCTGCAATGAAGAGCTTTAAAAATCCAGGGAAGTAAAAGAGCTAAAGCTGAATCCTCAGCTATTTATGAAATCAGAGAAGCCATTGTCGCTATCACTGAGCAAGCCCCAACCCAAGATAATATGCTCAAGTGGAAATGTAACACCCCTACCGCTAATACCGTCATTACCGTCCAATCTCCTTATACATTCGTACTCACGCAGCGGATACATACTTACTCAACGGCGGGTGATACAGTGCCGTTAGCCACCCAAGTGACTAACAAGGCCACACTACTACATACGCATCGGTCTGATGGACGGGAATATCCGAGTTCTACACAAATACAACACATACTCCCATTACTTACTGAGTACTACAATACTCCATTCAATACAATACTCCATAATTCAATACAAGATAATACACTACACATACCGAGTTTACTAAGTTCCAAATACAATACGATACCCCTTCAATTCCATGCATACTCATTAAGAGTCTAACCACTACCCATTCCTCACAACTACTTACTTTTTCTAAGTACAAGGGGTGTGCCACTTCGTACACTTCTACATTCTACTTCTACCTATCCAAGTGTAGCCTCCGGGCTTTCATCTTGACCACATCCGCTTCGGGTACCTGCATACTAAAGTTCCCCCTAGGGGGTCAGCTTACGCTGAATATGATAACCACATACCCCGCGTACTAGCGAGGGTACGCCGATCATTTGGTCGAATACATGCAATTCATTTTACAATACATACATACATACATACATGCTTTCATTCACGATACTACAATACTACACACGGTATACATACATACGCACAGTACAATACATGCTTGGAAGACAATACAAGTCGACCAGCACTTACTTACCATCTTCCAGAATACGCATACACAATACATACTAATTACATACTCAATACGCAATACGGAGATACACTTCTCCAATTCACACATAAGGCTTGTTAGCTTCATTACACACCCGGGTTAATCGGGTGTTCAATACTCTTTTACCCAAGGTCAGTGACTTACAATAGTCAAGACCGATACACATACAATACTTGCTTCTTACATACTTTACTCAAGTCAAGTCGGTATGACCTCCGGACAGGGATTACTACATCCCACCACCGGGCTTTAGGGTGGCCCACTAATCCAGGATGCTACCCATTCAAGGGATTTGGTCCATGGAAAAGATTACAGCCAGGATTCGGATCCAACCTCTTGTGTTTCCTTATCCTCACGCGTGGCCGAAACTATATCGGACTTCTACTCATTCCATTTACTCATTACTCATGTTAGGAGTTAGATTGTTAGGAATTAGTAGAAGTTAGTACTTCATTTCCATACATCCATACAATACACAAGTACACATTGCTTACACATACTCTTCATGTCCATTCATACATTTCATGAATTATACAAACTAAATGTTCAAGAAGATACACCAGAACAAAATAGTTCAAACACAGTAAGTGCAATATAAGTCCGATTCGTGCATTTATCTTATTGGTGATCACAAAGCACACAAATCGGGGTAACCAAGTTAGGATACAGGGCATGAAGAAATCATACCGTTCACCGTCGTACTCGTACTACTAGGGTTCTTTGATGATCAACTATTTGATTCCTATACATACATGAAGTTGTATGATCAATGATCTATTATTGATCTAACTTACTCCTTCATTGATACTTTTAATGTATACTTACTACTCCATTACTTTCTTACTTGATTATAAAACCATTCTTTTCTTTACTACTTCTTAAACTTGCTCTCTTACTAATGTGTATACTTTCTTACCTTTACTACTTCATTAATGGTGCATTACTACATATATATGCATATATGTATATAGGCATACATATACATTACACATGACTACTATAGTCATATAATAAAAATATTATTTTATTAATTTTTTTTACTCGACCGACCGACTTACCCAGGGTCGGACCCAAGGTCGGTCGAAGTCAGTAAGTTTCGGTAAGGCAAAATTCCAGGCTCGACCGACCTTGCAAGTCCGGTCCCAAGGTCGGTCCATTCTAGTAAGTTTCTTATGTGAAAATTTAGTCCGACCGACCTTGCCAAGTCCGGTCCCAAGTCGTCGGTTCCGTTCCAGTGTATTATGGGTTCGAGGTTCTGGAGTCGACCGACCTTACCCAAGTTCGGTCCCAAGGTCGGTCTATTCCAGTAGACCTCTGGCCTTCACAATTTACGACTCGACCGACCTTGCAAGTTCGGTCCCCAAGGTTGGTCGAAGTCAGAAGACTTCCCGTCTTTGTATTTTAAGGCTCGACCGACCTTGCGGGGTTCGGTCCCAAGGTCGGTCCGGCCCAGTACTTCAGTTTTAAAATCTGTTTTTGGGTGTTTTCTTTACCCATTGTTTCCCCAATCTTTACCAATACTTCCCCACATGATTTAGCACTAATTAAGCCCTCTAAATCACCTTAGTTCATCCACCAAACTTACTACTCAATTCCTACATTCACTTACACATTTTTCCTCACTTCTTTTCAACACTTATACTAGTTTCCCTTTCACTTATTGCTACAGATTTTTGTTTTCCTTCTTATGCTATAGATTATCACTCAAACTTCTATTCTCCAACACTCCCTCAACTAATGTCACTCCTAGCATCTTTAATACATTAACTCACATCCTAGTTCCCTCCCATTAACAATTCATATCCAAATCTGTTTCAAACTACAAGACATTCCCATTACACTCCCCAAATACACCTAGTCATCACCTAGGTTACTTCCTCTTCTTACACAACTTAAGTCCTCTCATTCCTAGGTAAAATTGGACATAGTCTCCCCCCTATAATTTTCACTTTGCCCACACATTACTTTAGCTCACAAATTGCTCATCCACATACCTGTTTATTCGATACACTATACACACAATTCAACTCTACTACAACAACATAAAATTCCTGCACATACACATTCAATACCCAAGGTTTACCCAAGCTTTTAAACATCTTTTACAAGTTCAAAAACTGTTTGATCCTCTTCTCCATTACATTACCACATTACTACTACTCATACTACTCAAATACATTACTCATTTTACTACTCAAAAACTGTTACATTACAATACACAAAACTAACTCAAGGTAAGAGTATTTACCTTGTCTTGCTAGTTTCTCTTTCTTTCCTTTCCTTCTCTTCTTTTCCCCTTTCCTTCTTCTTGTTCTCGGTTTTTGTTCAAGGAATGGGAAATGCTACAGCAACCCATACCGATACACATGAACACTTAACATCCATTTTAACTAACCCTAGAATTTAGATGTTTTAGGGTTTAGAAAAGAGTATTACCTTGCAAGGGTGTAGGTAATGCTTGGAACAGCTCAAGAACAATATTTCTCACCCTCCAAGAGTGCCAAAATCGGCTAGAGTACAAGAGCAACAAGGGTTTAGTTTCCCAAATCTCATTTTGCTCACAAGGGCTAGAAAAAGGTAAGGTTTCAAGAAGATTTTTACCTCAAAATAATAAGGAGAAGGAGGTGGTTCTAATGGTGGTCTTGAAGCTCCAAATGCTCCACACCCATGGAGATGAAAGTTCTTGTTTTCGAGTTTTGAAAGGAGACTAGTGTTCTCCTTGAAGAGGGGAACACAATGGTATACTTTTTGTGATTTTTGGTGAAGGTTCAAGGGAGTAACAAGAGGAGAGAAGTTGATTTTGTGTGGGGGTTTCTCATTTCACCATTGCCATCGGTTGAGGAAGGAAGAAATCAGAGAGTGAGGGAGAAGGGGTGTACGTGAGTGAAGAGAATAAGGTAGGAGAGAGAGTGGTAAAGTGAGGTGAGTGTTTACTTTATGTTTTTTATTTATTTTGTCCTATTGCACATAAGAGGGAAATTAAGGGGTGTGAGTGGGGGCATGAAATCGGACACACACACAGCCCATATGGGGTAAAAATTCTTTTTACAATATTGGACACACTAGTTTGGGTTATTTATGTTCCTACCTCACAACTTCCCGTTTTTGACAGTTTTTACTAATTTCTCGTTTTATTGATTTAATTGGTTCTAAAGTTTCACTAATATTTATTAATGATTATTTAGTTGACCATAATCATTACGAGTCTATTTGACTCGTTTAAAGTCGCGTTTTCCCGGTTTCCTCGAAAAACGCGCTTTAAGGTTCGTTTATGCTTTTAACCCATTTAAAGGTCCGTTTTCTTCGGGATTTGCTCCCTCATGTTTATTTAAGTGTAATTAAGCCTTAAAAATTATAATTAGCCTAATTAATCACTGTTTTTAATTACGGGGTATTTCAATCTACCCCCTTAAGGAACTTTGCCCTCAAAGTTGCTCAAGGTTTACGGTTTACTATTTCTACTCATTTGGCAAACCAATTGCCATAATGCATTCTACTACCACCTTACAAGGTGTTCACAATTCTTACACTACAAGCATACACAATTCAGATACCATACATCATACTCAATTCAAATACTATACGCAATGCACAATCCAATTCACACATTCCACAATACATTTCACAATACCACTCACATACCATACAGCATAAATGTATTACTCATTACACACATACCATACTCATTGTACTACATACTGAATACTACTAGCACTACTTTGTGCCAATAAAATACAATTAGCACTACATGTGCCAACAAAATACAATTACAATACATACATACTACGCAATGCTAACCCGAAGCAATGCAATACATATTACAATCCCCCGCAGGCACTCAGGTCATTTAGACACAGGACTCCTCTATGTCCCGCTGCCCTTGGAATAATACAACATAATACATACTACTACCTTCTCCGGTATCTGCTTCTAACAGATCCTTCATCTCCAAGCTAAGAAAATTCTTTCGCAACTACTACTTAATTTTTTTTAAAGCACACAACCCCAAATTCCAATTTATATTCATTACTGCTATCTTAAGCGTGATTCTTGTGACCACTTGAGGGGAGCTTCAAGAATCATTCGACCCTGATGTGATCAGCATCAGTGTTGAACTATCTTTCCACCCCAATTGGTGTTCGGTTTCCCTCGATCTGATCAAGATCAAGTTCGACTTCCACATCAGTTTCAAACAACAGATAATTCATTCATTTTCATTTTCTACCTTTTTACTCTTCCTGGTCATAATTACAATTTCATACAACTCCAAAGGATGGAATTCAGTCCATCAATCATTCTCAATCTACTTCCCAAATACTTTCCTCGGAATTCAATGCCTAAGTGCTCATTTCATCAATCTTCTATACTTTCTTCCATTACTCCCTATTATCTCTACTATTCTAACTAGGGAATACAATACTTATGAAATTCAGCTGTCCTCAATTTACTTCCAATAACATACTTACGAATACACCACCCTAGGCTACATTCCTCTACTATATCATAATCAATCCATACTACTTCTTTAAGGATACAATACTTGTGGAGCTCCGTCCACTACTCATTCTCAATTGTCTCAAAACAATCACCCAGGGAACTCAATTTCCTCTAGGTTCTACATCGGTTTTATACCGACTCATGCATCGTAATGCCATGTCTAACTTCAAATAGACACACACTATAGGGATTATCATTTCCCCAAGAGTTACTCTACTCCTCTTTACTAATACTTTTACACTGGGGTTACAAGATGGGTATATTCATCCTATGGTATTCGCATCTCTCGTGCCTAATTACCACAGTTACAATATGAATGAAACAATGTGTTATTTAACATAAGTACCAATCATTAAATCAATTCTCATTTGTGCTATGCACATTATAGTTTACGTGTTTTATATGTGATACTTACATTAAGCGGTTTTCGCTCTACCCCCCTTAAAAGGGATTACGCCCACGTAATCTACCATATGTTATTACTAAACATTGTTTACTCAATTTGTCCAATCTGAAGCATTTTAGCTTCCCTACGGTTCATTATATAATGTACTTTGGTCCAAGGGTCTTAACCATACCAATGGTTCAGTCCTTGTACCGAGAATTCCTATATGAGTTTATTTAACTTATAATCAATTCGGTGCTAGCCTATCAGCTTCAAGCCATTGGTAGCCATTCTTTCATACTTACTAGGTGTATTACATTCCTAGCTAGGGCCCACTAGCTTCTGCTGCGCGACCCTGATAACTTGGGTTACTCACCCTTCATGTTATCCTTAATGTGCTACACATCACCTTTTTATCCCTCTACTGTGGGAATAAGGTTTACTAAATGAATGTGGTATTCTTTTACCGTGCTTGAACTCATTGAGTTTAGATTTATAACCAGCTCTCTGGCAATCTATTATACATACTGTTCGTACTCCCACGATTATTCGCTAAGTTCCTCCGACTTATTGTCGGCGAGGTTAGGTCACTACCTAGTTGTAGTGTTTCCTCTGTTGTCAATAGCTTCCGGATTACACCAGTTCTTCTGGTTCAGTACAAGTGTTCTTTACTTGTATGACCTTGCATTGATATGCGTCGGTCCTAGTGACTTTCTTAAGTCTCCTTTCACCTTTTTATTCCACTGGAATTCACATTTGTGATTGTTAGTGTGTTTCACACTCTCCGTGTTTCTTTGGCCTTAGGCCTCACGGTTTGTTGCTAAGCTTGCTTAACTGGCTTATGCCACGTTCGTTGGTGAAAAGAAGGGTTACTGCCATTTACATTTCCTATATTCTTCGCTATCCCACTAGATCATTAGCTGTACAAGTGCAATACCAAAACACCCAGTCATACAGAGTGCAGAGGCGTAAACTTGACAGTAAATCACTTATGTGATAGAAATGAATATTTCCTTCCTGTCATCTTACTACTCACTCTACTCCGTACCATTGTCTAACTACTTCTTCATAGCGGTCGCTTGTTGCGCACCATCCCCTTATGGTGTGAATACATCGAGGATTTCCTATGTTCATGTATATGACGGTTGTCGTAGCATACCGCAATGCTATTATCTTCCCAATGTGGAGATGTTTTACTTCGATTCAGGTTTCATGTGTAGGTTAGCTTACCTCACATTATTTCCTCATTCGTGATATAATTTGCCAAATATCTTGGTTGACTAAGGAAGTGGTTTATCGGGTTACAAGCTCTCTTGAGCGTCGGTCATTCATGGTGTGCAATGTGCACACTCATTGATTGTTTTTGATAATTACTGTCTCCATAGTGTTGAGCATTGATCATAGGCTCTAGCTATGCAGTTTTACTTTGTAGGTACATCACCGGGACATCCCAAGAACTTCAAGGGTTTTCTGGTCCCGTTCTTCAATTGGAGGGTATTCTATCACTAACAAGTGAAGGTTCTTGTTGAGGGGTTGTCTCCACTCGTAGGTCTCATGACGAGATTTACTATGTTAGTCTTTGTTTATGTACCTCCGCCATTTATACAATGGTTTACCATGTGCTTGGTTGCATATGGAGTATGCTTACTCCTTTAAGTCGTAATGCTTTGGAATTTCTTTTCCTTGTTCCATCGCCCTTTGGCAATATCTACTTGCATAAGCTTGGTTGTTATTACAGATGGAAGCCTTTCTATGGGTTCACATCTTCACCACATTGGTGGTCTTCGGTTAACGAGGGGTACCTTCCTTGGGTTCTCGTAGTGTCCAAGTGTGGACTAGGCTATTATTGGCATCATTACGACTCTGGTGCCTCTGTGCTACCATTGCTACAGAAGGCATGAAGGTGATTAAAAGCTTGTCAATTGTATACTAGATTGATGCTCTAGTGACAGTGACACTGAGTTGGCCATTACTCCAAGCCACTCGGATGTTGGGTTTGAATTGATGGTCCAGTTGTTGATTTCTTGTCGTATGAGACAATATCTCTTGCAAGTCTTGTTATTAATGGTGTGGGTTCTACAACCGTTCAAGTTTACATAACGTAGTTGGTACGTGGCTTTCAAGCCTTACTGCTGCAAGCTATGCTCTTCGCAAGCTGCTTATACATATTTCCACTCTTTGTATACCATCATAGGGTTGGAGGTATTACTGGGCTCCATGGAAAGTCGTGACATCACGCTTCCGTTTATAGGAGGCCCTCTAGGCAATCTGGTGCTAACCAGTGCCTTTCCTGCGGTTGAGGGTATTTCTTGTAAAGTGAAATCCCTTCGGTGTCCTAACCGAGTATGCATTCCAGCTCCGTGCTCTTGTCATAACGCTTGTCTGACTGTTGTTAACTCAAACACCCTTCAAGGATTGCTCCTGGGTGTTGCTAGGTTATGCTGTTACATCCGGCTAATGTTTAGGATATGTTATCACTATACCGCCCTGTGGTATTGTATTTCGAGCTATCCCTTTTGGGGTTATAACGTCTCCCGTTCTTGGGTAGACTGTTTATACTTGCTCCTAGTGCTTAAGACTAGGTTTATATTCTCTTTGATGGTGGATTATACCTGCGGTAATCTTGGGGTTGCTCTTGGGAGTTCTGTCCCGTTTGTTGAGCATTGTGGTGTTCACGTTAGGCAATTGCCTTACTGCGTTTAGGCTGGGTATACTTTCCAGCTATCACGTATTTGTTTGATGTCCTTGAGACATATCCAATTTCTATACTTACTAGTTTGTGCTCTTTGCACTCCTGGTTGTTATTCTAACTTTCAGATGGATTCTCTGAATTCCTTATACTTGATTGTCTGAGGTGACCAGCTGTTCTGATTTGAACTTACTGATGGTCTGTAGAACGGAGTTGACTACTTCCCGTGTGTCGTTCACTACCTGTATACATACGTGGGGTACCATGTTGATACGTTACCACTTACCTAACTATGTGTCAGGCCCGCAAGCTCCTTCGGAGTGCGGTTGTCCCACATCCCGTAATTGGGTACACTCGTAGTGTTCGTCACACGCCTAGGTGAAGTATTCTATTGTCAATTCCTCTTGTATCATTCTATGATACTCACCGTAATTCTGTTGGTTTGGTTTTAAAATCCAGGTTTAAAAGAAAGGTTGTGGTTTTGAAAAAAATTTGGTTTAAAGAAAATAGAAATCTTCATGGCATTTCATGCCGGTTGATTTGGCCGGGTCTAGCTTCCGCTGACCGGTATGTCCTTAATACAATGGTCGGGCCGTTAGGCCTTTCCAAGGTTCATTCTTTCTTCCAGTTTTTAGGAAGTGTGATCCTGTAGTTGCTTCATCGTTGTCACGGTACATTACTATGTACCTTGGTGTGTTAGAGTTCCCTTACATATTCCTGTCCTTACTGCACTTGCCGTGGCAAGTGCGTGGTACTGGTGGTTTTGGTAATCCTATGCCGATCACGGTATGGTTTCCACTCGTATTTGACAGTCTTGTTGACTCTTCCCTTGATCTTATTGATCTATAATTGGTATACTCGATCCTTAGGTAGCTTCTCAATGATCTTGACATGATTGTCGTTGATCGGATGCTTCTCCAATCCTTGGAGATTCCCATTCATTCGCCTTATGCTTTCTTTCGTTGCTCGTTCCCACATCAGTTTGTTGTGGTTACTGAGCCTAAGTGGTTTAGGCACTACTCTTGTAGTCCTATCGGTTCATATCCCGTTGGATGTCCTTGTAGCTGTATAAGCTATGTCGGCCAGGTATTGTAACCTTTGGCGTTGTAGTTTCGGAGTTAACCACTCCTGACTATGTCCTTAGTCAGCTAGTATACCATTGGTGGTATTATTTAGCTACTGCTGCCCCGCAGACTTGTGTCTTGGTTTCCATTACTACTCCTTTTCCCATTCCGTTGCACGGTTAGTGCTTCTTTCCTGTTGTTGGTTGACTAGCTAGGTTTCGCGACTGCTAAGCACGTCGCCCCATGCTGTTGTAAGTTACAGCCTCCTCGTGGTTGGAGTGCTCGTCCTACCGCTATTAAGTGCGGATATTGTTGCTCAACCGGGATCCAACTCCGGGACTTCCAATTCTTGGAATCTACCATATGTCGGTTCTGGTTTACTGTGTGATTGTTTCACTACCGCCAGATCGGGTTTCCCCCGAGTATGAGAGGGCTTCCTTCTCTCTGGCATCCTATCCTAAGTTATACATGGGGTTTGCGGTGGGCGGGACTGCATTGTAGGTATCCGGTACTCACCGGTGTCCTAACTAGCATCTCTCTAATGCTATACTCAGCCCTTAGCCCTAAGCTTCTATTCCTAACTCGGTATTTCCTAAACTCGGTATTTCCAGTCATCAGAGCGATACTTCACTCTGATACCACTTTTTGTAACACCCCTACCGCTAATACCGTCATTACCGTCCAATCTCCTTATACATTCGTACTCAGCAGCGGATACATACTTACTCAACGCGGGTGATACAGTGCTGTTAGCCACCCACGTGACTAACAAGGCCCTACTACATACAGCATCGGTCTGATGGACCGGAATATCCGAGTTCTACTAAATACACACATACCCCATTACTTACTGAGTACTACAATACTCCATTCAATACAATACTCCTTCATAATTCAATACAAGATAATACACTACACATACCGAGTTTACTAAGTTCCAAATACAAATACGATACCGCTTCAATTCCATGCATACTCATTAAGAGTCTACCACTACCCATTCCTCACAACTACTTACTTTCTAAGTACAAAGGTTGTGCCACTTCGTACACTTCTACATTCTACTTCTACCTATCCAGTGTAGCTCTGGCTTTCATCTTGACCACATCCGCTTCGGGTACCTGCATACTAAAAACGTTCCCCCTAGGGGGTCAGCTTACGCTGATATGATAACCGCATACCCCGCGTACTAGCGAGGGTACGCCGACCATTTGGTCGAATACATGCAATTCATTTTACAATACATACATACATACATACATATACTACATACATACATACATACATACATACATACATACATACATACAACATACATACATACATATACATACATACATACATACATACATACATACATACATACATACATACATACATACATACATACATACATACATACATCTACATACATACATACATACATACTACATACATACTACATACATACATACATACTCTACATACATACATACTACATACATACATACATACATACATACATACATACATACATACATACATACATACATACATACATACATACATACATACATACTACATACATACATACATACATACATACATACATACATACATACACAACATACATACATACATACATACATACATACATACATACATACATACATACATACATACATACTACATACATACATACATACATACATACATACATACATACATACATACATACATACATACATACATACATACATACACATACATACATACATACATACATACATACATACATACATACATACATACATACATACATACATACATACATACATACATACATACATACATACATACATACATACATACATACATACATACATACATACATACTACATACATACATACATACATACATACATACATACATACATACATACATACATACATACATACATACATACATACATACATACATACATACATACATACATACATACATACATACATACATACATACATACATACATACATACATACATACTACATACATACATACATACATACATACATACATACATACATACATACATACATACATACATACATACATACAACATACATACATACATACATACATACATACATACATACATACATACATACATACATACATACATACATACATACATACATACATACATACATACATACATACATACATACATACA